>JASCIT010000170.1:7500-15000 GCA_036711955.1 Digitonthophagus gazella
TCCAGGTCCTTTTGGGTTGCCCCGACGAACTCTCTTGCGAGGGCCCGACTTAATTACGGTTCCGCTGCCGGGTTCCGGAATAGGAACCGGATTCCCTTTCGCCCGTCGGGTGTGATACTCTTTATTAATAACTCTAGTGCGGCGCCGTCGTACAAGCGCTTACGACAGACCAGAGAGAGAGGAGTTAGTAGTCACAGTAAGCAGTAGGAAAGCGGCTGCGTCGACTCGGAGGACGACGACCGACCGCACGACTACTTTATATACTATATTACACGCTCGCTCTCCTCGGCCGGTAAACGACGACGACGTATAACTCGCCGCACATACTTATCTCGCAAAGGTACACCAACATCGACATCGGCTTTCGCCTAGGGCTTAGGATCGACTGACTCGTGTGCAACGGCTGTTCACACGAAACCCTTCTCCACGTCAGTCCTCCAGGGCCTCGCTGGAGTATTTGCTACTACCACCAAGATCTGCACCGACGGCGGCTCCAGACGGGCTCACGCCCCGTCCTTCTGCGCTCACCGCCGCGACCCTCCTACTCGTCAGGGCTTCATGACGCCGCCGGCTGAAAAGCCGACCGCTCGTCTCACATGCCGCTGACGGCCGAGTATAAGCACGACGCTTCAGCGCCATCCATTTTCAGGGCTAGTAACTTCGGCAGGTGAGTTGTTACACACTCCTTAGCGATTCCGACTTCCATGGCCACCGTCCTGCTGTCTTAAGTTACCAACGCCTTTCATGGTATCCCATAAGCGTCGATTTTGGCGCTTTAACTCGGCGTTTGGTTCATCCCACAGCGCCAGTTCTGCTTACCAAAAGTGGCCCACTTGGCACTCGGTGATCCGATATCTCGCGGCTTCAGCGTTCAAGCAAGCCGGAGATCTCACCCATTTAAAGTTTGAGAATAGGTTGAGGCCGTTTCGACCCCAATGCCTCTAATCATTCGCTTTACCGAATGAGACTCGCAAGGCGAGCGCCAGCTATCCTGAGGGAAACTTCGGAGGGAACCAGCTACTAGAAGGTTCGATTAGTCTTTCGCCCCTATACCCAGTTCCGACGATCGATTTGCACGTCAGAATCGCTACGGACCTCCATCAGGGTTTCCCCTGACTTCGTCCTGACCAGGCATAGTTCACCATCTTTCGGGTCCCAGCGTGTACGCTCTGGGTGCGCCTCTTCTCGCGATGAGAACGAGACGCCCCGGGAGTGCGGGGCCCGCCCGTGGACGGGCCCATCCTCCCTCGGTCCGCGCGAGGCGAACCTTCACTTTCATTGCGCCTTTAGGTTTATCAATGTCCCAATGACTCGCGCACATGCTAGACTCCTTGGTCCGTGTTTCAAGACGGGTCCTGAAAGTACCCAAAGCTATAGCGCCGTAGACTGGCGTGTACGAGGTCAGTCCGAGGACTGCGCCGCCAACAGCCGAACGGTCGGGGATCCGGTACTGGGCCCGGACGCCCCGTTTGCCGTTCGCGCTTGCGACGAGCCGGACGCGAACTATGTCGCGGCCCCGCGCCTTAGTTTTACCGTCGGTCGAACCGGTCGGGACACCGCGGGTCCGGACGCGCAAAAGGCGTCCGGTCTCCACCGCGGGCCTTAGACCGGCGCCCAACGGGTCACGACGTCCTACAGGAGGAGAAGTGCACGCGTCCGATGCCCGATCGTTCGGCGCGTGCAGCGAGCTTGCCAACCGCGAAGCGGCTGCCCGTCACATCACGCGTCGCTCGCGAGCAACGTATCGCGTTGAATCTCCCCTTTCGACCTTTCGGGTTTCTCAGGTTTACCCCTGAACGGTTTCACGTACTATTGAACTCTCTCTTCAAAGTTCTTTTCAACTTTCCCTCACGGTACTTGTTCGCTATCGGTCTCGTGGTCATATTTAGCCTTAGATGGAGTTTACCACCCACTTAGGGCTGCACTCTCAAGCAACCCGACTCTGAGGAGAGATCCTCCCGCTACCGACGGCCGCCTCTACGGGCCTGGCACCCTCTCTGGGTAAGTGGCCCCGTTCAAGAAGGACTTGGGCTCGCCGTGCGATCTCGGGATAGCGGATCCTCCCTAACACCACATTTCCCGGCGTCCGTTTCCGGCCGCGGGATTCGGTGCTGGGCTCTTCCCTGTTCGCTCGCCGCTACTGAGGGAATCCTAGTTAGTTTCTTTTCCTCCGCTTAGTAATATGCTTAAATTCAGCGGGTAGCCTCACCTGCTCTGAGGTCGCGTTTTCGTTTACAGCACAGCACGGCAGCAGCAGAGAGCACGGCTAATGCGCGCTCCGCTTGCTTGCTCGCCCGCTTGCTTATAAATGTATGGTAGTAAAAAGCCTCCGGTTTAAGCGGCACGCCGCCGGCCGGGTCCGTCGTCGCCACTTTGGACGACGAACGGGTTCGTCTTATATTATCATTTAAATAATAATAAAAAACTACTGCCCCGGACGCTCGATCTATCGGTCAGACGACGATAAGTTGTCAAACGTAGACACGTTCGTCGCGGCTGTTAACACCCAGAGGACGTAGAACGACCTGAGACGACGACGACTCTAAGGACGTCTTGCGTCGGCCGCCGTCCTCGGCAGCCACAGGGCGAACGCCCGTTCCCACAACATATATATTTTGGGATTAATTGCGGCGTAATCCTTAAACGTGGTTAAACGTACCGGAGGCGCGCGACACGCTTCAGGCGTACGATAAGCACGAAGACCAGCTCGTTCATCCGCTAAAAATATACCTATCTCTGACACGTCGACCGATGTCGAGTCACGGACTGACGCTCGCGACAAATGCTAAACGCAAGTGCGCGATGGTATATCAGCCGCAACCGGTACACAGGCTGTAATTTAAGCCGACGCGCGTTCCTCCGTCCGAGAACGACGCCAACGAAAATTCGAAGGCGTCCCGATCGGCTCATTGGAGGCGCTCGAACGGCCATATACTTGCCACGGCGAGCGCCGTTTAACGGCGCCTTAGCACGCCCGGCAGTCGTGGAAATTGAAACGACCCTCAGCCAGGAGTGGTCCAGGAACAGTATCCGAAGACCGCAATGTGCGTTCGAAGTGTCGATGTTCAAGTGTCCTGCAGTTCACAATTTGACGCGCAATTAGCTGCGTTCTTCATCGACCCACGAGCCAAGTGATCCACCGTTCAGGGTAATCTTTTATATCACGTTACTTATTCGTAACTACGCCACGAGCACACTCGCGGTGCTGCGGCGGATTTTGGCTAGTTTCGTTCGTGCAACGCTTTCAACAGGCGTTTTTGCTCTATCTCTCTCGCAGCGGACTGACTGCCGAAGAGACGCGCGCGTTCTACCGCCCGTTGATTAACAACGGGATGTCCCGGTGACGCGCTCTCGGCGGCACTCGCTCGGCCTCCGTCGTCGACTTCATCGCCGTCGTCGTCGTGCGAGGTGTACTGAACAACAACAAAGTTTTCGTTCGGGCGAAGATCATTTAACCACCGTCGGAGTTCGCGCTCCGGGCGGCTTCTCCTGTTCGTCGGTCGGGCGTCGACATTGGCGACGCCACGGTCTTCCGCGACGATAGGTACCCGAAGAACGTTTTTTGTTATATCGTTGTCGTACCCTCAGCGCACGGTATTCGACCGACGGACTATCGTTCGGTCGGTCGGAAGCGCCGGAGTTAGCCTGCCGAGATACCGTCGTCTAGCGACGGAAGAACGTCTTCCTCTAAACATAATATACGCTATTTTTTGAAAAGAGTAATTCGAGCCAAAGAACTGTTCGAAAAGGCGAGAGCGCGCCGCCCGCACACCGAGCCGCGCCATCGAAAGGCGCGCGTGATACTCGGGGAGGAGCGCGGAAAGGTAGCGAACGGTATTATTACTTAGTAATATCCGCTCGTCCTCTCCTTTCTCTCGACCTGGTTTTATAACGACTGCGGCAAAGACGACGGCGCAACACGCCAAACGCCGAAGGGGTGCGCGCGGTCGGTGGTCGACGTTCGCTCTCGGACGAGGACGCGTCGTATTTCGTTCGACGCGATCACTTCGCCGCCGGCGAACGATCGGCTATCACCGCCGCTGCGTCTTCCCTTCGTTATCGTAAGAGAACGTGTGCGGCCGCGCTTGCCGCTCTATTGCGGCGGTCGGCGGGCGGCGACTGAGTAACGCCATCTCGGCGAACACGTCTGCCATGTATGCGCCCGGCCGACCACGACGCGTGTCGTTTACTCTATGCTGTCTTTTCCCGGGGTCGCTCTACTGCTGCCAACTACTTGCCCGAGCTACACCTGTCTACTACTTGATTAAGAACGGCTACGCGAACCGGCGGACGCCTCCGCCCATCGCTTTCGCGAAGGGAGGCTTCTCTTGTCACGCACTCGCGTTTATAGCGCGTCCACAAGTGATATAACACAGGCGCGGACGGGTGGTTCGTTGGCGAAAGCGCACAGCTCCGAGAGCGGATACACATATTTAACGACGCGACGACTTTATTTTTGCGTTCGCGTTACGTTAATGATCCTTCCGCAGGTTCACCTACGGAAACCTTGTTACGACTTTTACTTCCTCTAAATGATCAAGTTCGGTCATCTTCCCAGCAACATCGGCGACGTCGAAACTCCGCCGCGTACCGGTCCGAAGACCTCACTAAATCATTCAATCGGTAGTAGCGACGGGCGGTGTGTACAAAGGGCAGGGACGTAATCAACGCGAGCTTATGACTCGCGCTTACTGGGAATTCCTCGTTCATGGGGAACAATTGCAAGCCCCAATCCCTAGCACGAAGGAGGTTCAACGGGTTACCCGGGCCGCTCGGCCAGGGAAGACACGCTGATTCCTTCAGTGTAGCGCGCGTGCGGCCCAGAACATCTAAGGGCATCACAGACCTGTTATTGCTCAATCTCGTGCGGCTAGAAGCCGCCTGTCCCTCTAAGAAGAATTAATTGTACGCCGACAGTAAAAATCGCGCGCGACCGCGACGCGAACGCCGGGCCGGCGGACCTTTGAGATGTCGAAAATACGCCTAGTTAGCAGGCTAGAGTCTCGTTCGTTATCGGAATTAACCAGACAAATCGCTCCACCAACTAAGAACGGCCATGCACCACCACCCACCGAATCAAGAAAGAGCTCTCAATCTGTCAATCCTTCCGGTGTCCGGGCCTGGTGAGGTTTCCCGTGTTGAGTCAAATTAAGCCGCAGGCTCCACTCCTGGTGGTGCCCTTCCGTCAATTCCTTTAAGTTTCAGCTTTGCAACCATACTTCCCCCGGATCCCAAAAGCTTTGGTTTCCCGGAAGCTGCCCGCCGAGTCATCGGAGGAACGTCGGCGGATCGCTAGCTGGCATCGTTTATGGTTAGAACTAGGGCGGTATCTGATCGCCTTCGAACCTCTAACTTTCGTTCTTGATCAATGAAAGCGTTTTTGGCAAATGCTTTCGCTTCTGTCCGTCTTGCGACGATCCAAGAATTTCACCTCTAACGTCGCAATACGAATGCCCCCATCCGTTCCTATTAATCATTACCTCGGGGTTCCGAAAACCAACAAAATAGAACCGAGGTCCTATTCCATTATTCCATGCACACAGTATTCAGGCGATGTTTTAGCCTGCTTTAAGCACTCTAATTTGTTCAAAGTAAACGTGCCGGCCCACCTCGACACTCAGTAAAGAGCACCGCGGTGGGATTGAGATTGGGCCGCCCGACAAGAGCTAAGCCCACCGGCAGGACGTCCCGCGGACACGCCAGTTGACACCGCGAGCGATGAACCGGCGGCGCGGGACACAAATTCGACTACGAGCTTTTTAACCGCAACAACTTTAATATACGCTATTGGAGCTGGTGTTACCGCGGCTGCTGGCACCAGACTTGCCCTCCAATTGATCCTCGTTAAAGGGTTTAGAGTGTACTCATTCCGATTACGGGGCCTCGGATGAGTCCCGTATCGTTATTTTTCGTCACTACCTCCCCGTGCCGGGAGTGGGTAATTTGCGCGCCTGCTGCCTTCCTTGGATGTGGTAGCCGTTTCTCAGGCTCCCTCTCCGGAATCGAACCCTGATTCCCCGTTACCCGTTACAACCATGGTAGGCGCAGAACCTACCATCGACAGTTGATAAGGCAGACATTTGAAAGATGCGTCGCCGGTGCGAGACCGTGCGATCAGCAAAAAGTTATTCAGAGTCACCAAGGTGTACGGTAACGGTTTGACCCGCCACCGATTGGTTTTGATCTAATAAAAGCGCTCCTTCCGTCTCCGGTCGGAGCTCTGTTTGCATGTATTAGCTCTAGAATTACCACAGTTATCCAAGTAAATGTGGGTACGATCTAAGGAACCATAACTGATTTAATGAGCCTTTCGCGGTTTCACCTTAATTTGGCTTGTACTGAGACATGCATGGCTTAATCTTTGAGACAAGCATATGACTACTGGCAGGATCAACCAGGGAGCTGTTAGCCGTTCGGATCGAGAACGACGGCCAGCCGGCCGGCCGAGAGCAAAAACCGTTGATCTTCGTCGTTAAACGAAGAAGAGGCTTTCAGACACTTCTCGACAGCGACTGCGGCGACGGCCGCCTCCCTACGACGAACAGACAAACAAGCGTCCGCAGCAAACTCGGTTCGAACACGGCGAGATTTTCCGTCATCGTCCTCTCGTCCGTTCGTACGTTCTCGACGTTGACGGCGGATGGAGGAGATAAAGACGTCCCTGCGTTTATTATTCGCACAAAACGACTCGCACTCATCGAAAACGCCCATCGACCGACCGACCGCCCGCCCGCCCGCTCTGCCGCAGAGTACTCTCTATAATATACGTGATATATTATATCTGGTGCTCCGTGTTTCGGTCGACCGTGCGCTAATACCGCGCCCGCGCGTTCATGCTCTCCTCTTTGCGAAAAAAAGTCGAGAGAACGCTTAGTTACGGGCGCGACGCACTTCGAAGACCATTGCGCGGCAGGTGCGGTTGTGGCTGGACGGGGATTATTGGTTTTCGTTTATTGGCGGTCGTATGATTGTGCGGAGGGACGATCATTTATCGCAACGCACCCTACGTCGAGACGACGACGAAACTGGGACGACGGCGCCCGACGGTCGAACTAATAAATGATCCCGTTCGCTGGACGCTCGGCACAGTCGACCGCGGCGAACGCGCGCCGACCAAACGTGCCTTTTTTTTATATAATAATTTTTGAGAACGACAAGAACAACGGGCTCTGATCTACTGGCGCAGCAACGACGGCACGGTACTAAGGAGAGAGCGCGGCGGCACAAGGTTTCGTAGGAGAACTACTCAACAATCGCCGCCACATCGTCTACCCCTTTTCGGTGCGTGTTCCCCGTTTTCGATATGGCCCGCCCTCATCCGTCCTCATCGTCCGTGTTTCAAAAAAATTATATCTCTCTGGTAATAAAAAATTGTCGGACTTTACTTTTGCCCGTAAACAGCTTTCACATATTCTCGGACACATTCGTCGCTAGATTGAAAGCGTCTTGGTTATAAAAATCTGTGTCGAACGCATATTCGCTCGGATAAATCTTTGGAGT
>JASCIT010000170.1:20000-22500 GCA_036711955.1 Digitonthophagus gazella
TCACAGTAAGCAGTAGGAAAGCGGCTGCGTCGACTCGGAGGACGACGACCGACCGCACGACTACTTTATATACTATATTACACGCTCGCTCTCCTCGGCCGGTAAACGACGACGACGTATAACTCGCCGCACATACTTATCTCGCAAAGGTACACCAACATCGACATCGGCTTTCGCCTAGGGCTTAGGATCGACTGACTCGTGTGCAACGGCTGTTCACACGAAACCCTTCTCCACGTCAGTCCTCCAGGGCCTCGCTGGAGTATTTGCTACTACCACCAAGATCTGCACCGACGGCGGCTCCAGACGGGCTCACGCCCCGTCCTTCTGCGCTCACCGCCGCGACCCTCCTACTCGTCAGGGCTTCATGACGCCGCCGGCTGAAAAGCCGACCGCTCGTCTCACATGCCGCTGACGGCCGAGTATAAGCACGACGCTTCAGCGCCATCCATTTTCAGGGCTAGTAACTTCGGCAGGTGAGTTGTTACACACTCCTTAGCGGATTCCGACTTCCATGGCCACCGTCCTGCTGTCTTAAGTTACCAACGCCTTTCATGGTATCCCATAAGCGTCGATTTTGGCGCTTTAACTCGGCGTTTGGTTCATCCCACAGCGCCAGTTCTGCTTACCAAAAGTGGCCCACTTGGCACTCGGTGATCCGATATCTCGCGGCTTCAGCGTTCAAGCAAGCCGGAGATCTCACCCATTTAAAGTTTGAGAATAGGTTGAGGCCGTTTCGACCCCAATGCCTCTAATCATTCGCTTTACCGAATGAGACTCGCAAGGCGAGCGCCAGCTATCCTGAGGGAAACTTCGGAGGGAACCAGCTACTAGAAGGTTCGATTAGTCTTTCGCCCCTATACCCAGTTCCGACGATCGATTTGCACGTCAGAATCGCTACGGACCTCCATCAGGGTTTCCCCTGACTTCGTCCTGACCAGGCATAGTTCACCATCTTTCGGGTCCCAGCGTGTACGCTCTGGGTGCGCCTCTTCTCGCGATGAGAACGAGACGCCCCGGGAGTGCGGGGCCCGCCCGTGGACGGGCCCATCCTCCCTCGGTCCGCGCGAGGCGAACCTTCACTTTCATTGCGCCTTTAGGTTTATCAATGTCCCAATGACTCGCGCACATGCTAGACTCCTTGGTCCGTGTTTCAAGACGGGTCCTGAAAGTACCCAAAGCTATAGCGCCGTAGACTGGCGTGTACGAGGTCAGTCCGAGGACTGCGCCGCCAACAGCCGAACGGTCGGGGATCCGGTACTGGGCCCGGACGCCCCGTTTGCCGTTCGCGCTTGCGACGAGCCGGACGCGAACTATGTCGCGGCCCCGCGCCTTAGTTTTACCGTCGGTCGAACCGGTCGGGACACCGCGGGTCCGGACGCGCAAAAGGCGTCCGGTCTCCACCGCGGGCCTTAGACCGGCGCCCAACGGGTCACGACGTCCTACAGGAGGAGAAGTGCACGCGTCCGATGCCCGATCGTTCGGCGCGTGCAGCGAGCTTGCCAACCGCGAAGCGGCTGCCCGTCACATCACGCGTCGCTCGCGAGCAACGTATCGCGTTGAATCTCCCCTTTCGACCTTTCGGGTTTCTCAGGTTTACCCCTGAACGGTTTCACGTACTATTGAACTCTCTCTTCAAAGTTCTTTTCAACTTTCCCTCACGGTACTTGTTCGCTATCGGTCTCGTGGTCATATTTAGCCTTAGATGGAGTTTACCACCCACTTAGGGCTGCACTCTCAAGCAACCCGACTCTGAGGAGAGATCCTCCCGCTACCGACGGCCGCCTCTACGGGCCTGGCACCCTCTCTGGGTAAGTGGCCCCGTTCAAGAAGGACTTGGGCTCGCCGTGCGATCTCGGGATAGCGGATCCTCCCTAACACCACATTTCCCGGCGTCCGTTTCCGGCCGCGGGATTCGGTGCTGGGCTCTTCCCTGTTCGCTCGCCGCTACTGAGGGAATCCTAGTTAGTTTCTTTTCCTCCGCTTAGTAATATGCTTAAATTCAGCGGGTAGCCTCACCTGCTCTGAGGTCGCGTTTTCGTTTACAGCACAGCACGGCAGCAGCAGAGAGCACGGCTAATGCGCGCTCCGCTTGCTTGCTCGCCCGCTTGCTTATAAATGTATGGTAGTAAAAAGCCTCCGGTTTAAGCGGCACGCCGCCGGCCGGGTCCGTCGTCGCCACTTTGGACGACGAACGGGTTCGTCTTATATTATCATTTAAATAATAATAAAAAACTACTGCCCCGGACGCTCGATCTATCGGTCAGACGACGATAAGTTGTCAAACGTAGACACGTTCGTCGCGGCTGTTAACACCCAGAGGACGTAGAACGACCTGAGACGACGACGACTCTAAGGACGTCTTGCGTCGGCCGCCGTCCTCGGCAGCCACAGGGCGAACGCCCGTTCCCACAACATATATATTTTGGGATTAATTGCGGCGTAATCCTTAAACGTGGTTAAACGTACCGGAGGCGCGCGACACGCTTCAGGCGTACGA
>JASCIT010000171.1:0-24086 GCA_036711955.1 Digitonthophagus gazella
TTGCCTCCCTTTTTTAAATATACTTTGCTATAGCCATTCATGAATGTTTTAAATCTTTCTTCATGATTGAGCGTCTTTCCAAAGTCAGTTTCTTCAGCAGGTACGCAATCCAGACAATCGTTCCCTGCATACTTGGGATTTAGGTGCTTACTGCCGTCTTTGCCAGTGAAGTATTTATCGGAGGGTACTTGATTATTTCCTAGCTTTTTCCTACCAGTCAACATGCAAGAGGGCAATAAAAGCAAAATTATACTCAATATTATAATACTTACTTTTTTCATATTTTTCTTTTTGCTATTTCTACCCAGTTTGAGTATTCAGATTTACCACGATTTCTTATTAACCATTCTTTAAAAGTATTACAGTAAAAAAGATGCCTATATGCTCTTCTTTTTTCAGGGAACAATGATGGGTCTACTAAAGAAACTATATTCGAACCAGTAGAGTTCAATATTAAGTCTTTTCCTGTTGCTACTACTTCTTCTCCACTGGTTGAGCGTAGGTAACACCAACCTTTTCTAGTCTATATGCTTGCGCAAAAGGGCAACACCTAATAATAATTTATCATCGGTACGCTGTAGCTGTATAGCCTCGGCAAAACGTTGCTGTAATACGGGTGCCTCTACTTTTTTCACTACTTCAAAGTAGTTATCGACAGGTGCCTTTTTAACATGCTCCAAAAACCATTCAGGCTTTACACCTTTCACATACTGATGCCCGTAGGTGTTGAAGCAAGCAGTTTGCGGTATGTTGTAGTTAAGGATAGGTGCCTGTCCTTCACCCAATTTAATAAAGGGCTCTTTCTTGATGCAGCTCTCTTCATTAAGCTGCGATTTCATTTTTTTGATGGTGTCGATAGACTTGTCAAGCATAACATGGTTTTTTTGTGTGATTAAAAATTTAATAGGTTAAAAGATTGTCTGCAAAGAATAATTATTGATAAATAGTAATATCGAAGATATGTGTATTAAATTATCAAATCAAAAATATTATGACATAATTTTTTGTTATTTAAATTGCAAATATTATGCTATATATGCCTATAAAAGCCACCAAGGCTAATCATAAGATTTTTATAAATAGCATACATGATGCTATCTCGAGCGAGTAATCCTAGGCACAGCATCTGATTGCACATAAATTATACTGCAAAATAATACTGCAATGTAGTGGAGTGGCCAAAAAAGCTACCACAAACACTGTAGTAGCTTTCCCATAAAATTATAGCATTCATCAATTAGACCTTACCCTACCCTTCTCCGTATCTGATGCGCCCGATTCTCTTGCTTTTAAAGTCTTGCCTTTGTTGAATCTGTAGGCGAAGCTAACTGTTGCCACGCGGCTATCGAGCAAGCTTAACCAATCGGCTTTTGAGTTGGCTATATTGCGGATGTCGCCGCCTGGTTGGTTGGTATAAAATACGTCAGACAAATTGAGTCGTACCGTGCCATTGCCTTTCAATACTTTTTGCGAAAGCCCGGCGCGCACTTGCCAAACAGGTATAGTTAAAAACTGTCCCGATAGTATTCTTGTTTGGTAAGAGCCAGAAAGCTCTGCGCTTAAGTTCTTAGTAATCGTAAATTGATTGGTAGGCCCAACGTACCAGTACCATCGGCTTTCATCAATTTGTTGTCCATATATTTCCGACTTGATACCTACGTTTTTAAATTCAGAATAGAGTATCAAGGTCCACCATTTGGTAGGGGTAAAGTTGCCGTTTACCGAAAGCCCATACATTCGTTGTAGGCCAAAATTACCTGGGCGACTATAATAAATATTGGCACGTTGCTCGTTGGTTTCATTAATCAAATTGTTGGCAATACTGTATTCCAGCGCAGTGGTTAGAAAATTATTGTAGGTATGTGACAAGGCAAAGTTATACGAGAAAGTAGGCAGTAGGAAAGGGTTTCCACCATAGTAGGTATAGCGATCCATAGGGTAAGTGAACGGATTCAAATCCTGATAATCGGGACGGTCTATTCTTCTTCCAAACGAAAAACCAAACTGATGTCGCTGTAAAGTATCAGCACGATAAGCCAAAAATAGAGTAGGAAACAAGCTGGTATAATCGCGTGTAAAGCTTGAATCTTTCGTCATTACATTGCCCAATTGATTACCGTCGATATGCGTGTGCTCCAGTCTCAGCCCCAGTTGTAGCGAAAATTGTTTCCAATCTTTGACATAGTTAAGATAGCCTGCATTTATATTTTCCTTGTACTTAAATCGGTTTGAAAATTCATAATTGGGAATTGCCACGCCACCCACCATATCGAAGAATGAAGCCGTGTTATCGGTATTTACCAAACTACTTTTCCAACCCGCATCCAGCCTACTACCATTGCTCAATGGATGCACGTAATCCACCTTTGCACTTACAATGCTCAACGTAGCGGGCAATGTAGAGTTCAATTGTGTTTCGTTCGTGAGGTTATTATCCAGAGTATAGTTTTTGTTGTTCAGCGTCTGGTCGTGCGTAGAGGAATAGGCTATATAGTCGGCATTGGCACTCAGTTCGCGACCTTTATCATCTATTTTATAAGCATAGTTAAGATTGATGCTACCATTGCGCCATTGCTGCTCGGAGGTGGACATGGCAGCAATACGTGACACCGGTTGGTTAAGCGCATCGAGTATATTGGCCTTATTATCGTTGCTTGATGAAGACGGATTGATAAAGCCTGATACCACTGCACCCAAGATAGATTTATCACTCAGGTAGTAGTCGGCACCGAGGCGTGCATTATAGCCACCACCTTTTCTTTTGATGTAAGAATTTTGCGTAAAAGTAGAATTGGCGCTACCGTCCGGCTTGAAATAATAGCGGTTAATCGTGAGGTCTTGATACGAGTTGTTTTCACTCATACCAATACTGGTAAATACATTCAGCTTGTTGATGCGGTAGTTGAAATTAAGGCTATTATTTGTGCGCATGTATTTCCCTTGCCCATAGCTTAAATTTACACCACCGTTAAAACCCTTTACCGTACTGCGTTTCAACTTAATGTTTACAATACCTGCATTGCCCGCAGCATCATAACCAGCCGGCGGATTGCTCATCAACTCAATGGACTCAATACTGCTTGATGGCATAGAACGCAAATAATCGGCCAGCTCCGTAGTAGCCATATAGGTAGGCTTGTTGTCGATAAAGACCATTACACCCGATCTGCCTTTTATGGAGATATTGCCATTATGGTCTACCATTATGCCTGGCGATTTTTCCAGTACTTCCAAAGCTGTTGTACCGGCATTGCTGATCAATACATCCGGATTCACGACTACGCGGTCTATTTTTTGCTGCACGAAAGGCTTGCGGGAAACTATTTGCACTTCTTGAATAGCGGTAGAAGACGCTTGTAGCAAGGCGTCTGGCAAGATAGCCGATTTGTTTTCGGCGTCGAGTATAACGGGCTTCCCATAATAGTCGGCATAGCCCATGTGGCTGACGGAGGTTAAGTAAGTGCCTTCGTTTAATTGGTCAAATTCAAAGTTACCCAACGAATCGGAGAAGGTAGTTTTTACTATTGAAGAGTCTTTGCCTGCAAGCAAATTGACCAAAGGAAATTCGCCACCTGGGATACCAGATACACGCCCTTTTATATGACCACTTTGCGCATAGGCGCTTAGACCGAAGGATAATAACAGCACAAATACAGATACGATTCTGCTATTGAAACAGGAGCTCATACTAATAAGTTTCAGCATTAAATTTTTTTTAACCACATTTATTTTAAGCATATCCATCACAGTAACCTATCTGCAGCATTTATCTACGAATAAATTCGTAACAAACATACGACAACTTTCGTAATTCAAACAAAATGTTCATATTGATTGATGCTTAATTCTAAAATTTAGGCATGAATTGCTAAGGTGAATGACGGATAATTATCTCATATCGTTTGTCATGAACGTCATTAATATATCCGAAAAATAAAATATACCGTCAATAGGGGGATAAGCCTTTATTTATTTTGGCGGGACTAAATTATTGCACATATTTATGCAAACGCTTTTTTAATTCTGGAAGCCAAAAAGCGCGCCCTCAACACTTTCATACACTCGCCAAAACCAAGAATTTCTATTTCCAATTCAAAATCTTGTACTACACCAATTCAGATAATAATGCTGTGTTATTTTTCTCTAATCACGGCTTAAGAATGATGTATAGTCTTGGTTAACACATAAGATGCCATGAATTTATCAATCTCCAAAATTACCTTGTGCGCACGGTCTTTCTCCGACTTGGTAACACCCAAAAGGTCGTTGTAATAAGTATCGAAGCCCATGCCCTTATGCGCTACAAATTTTTCGTTCGGCTATACCTGAAACTCTGTAATACGGTATAGGCTAATGTTATCAGCATCGTTCCTTTCTTAGGCTTGCAGATGACAAACCAGCGATTGCGGTATTCTTTTAAGCAATAGAGAAAGTAAATATTCTGCTGCTCCTCACGAGCTATGAAATATTTGCATTCAATCTTCAATGCTCTTTCATTAAATATAGCCTGATATAGCGGTGTAGCATGATGCAGACCTTTCAGTTGTTTGTTGCTGTGAAACTGAATACAGTTGCAGCTTTTCTACGTTGAGTTATACAGGCTATTTACCAGCTTAGCAATCAAATCACCCATCTCATCAAAATAGCTAAAGCTATTAAACGAAGTTTGCTTGTCTTCTGCAACAAAGCTTTGGTGCAAAGGCAACTTAGCCTGCCTTTGAAACTGGAGGAATTGATTTACATGGCAGCATACAATTGCTTTGAATAAAATTTGAAGCTCATTTCTATGTTAATGAAGATAAGTACAAGGCTAAACTGATTACCCACGCTAAGTTTGGGACCGATTATGGGCTTCATCTTTAGTATATAGCAGACCATGCAATCCCGCATCATCCCAAGCATTAATATGACACCGCTCATAAAATAGTTGCAGGATAAAGCTTACAGCCAATTAGGCACTTCAGGCAGCGGTAATCACTTTGTGATATGGGGTATATTAGTGCATTAGTGGCATTTTGCTAGCATTTCAATGTAAAAAAACCTTTGTCAGTAAGCCTCTTCGACAAACCCATATTTTTCATCGACAAAAAAAACACTTCATTTGTCGAGCAGTTGAGGGCGTAGGTCTAATAGTTCCCAAACGAGCTATGGCACGATGGTATGTTTGCATTAGAAATCGAAACAACGACAACACACAATCAAAAAACATTTCTTATGAAAAACATCATTCGCAAATCCGTGATCGCTGCTTCTTTTGTAATCGCTATGGCAGCTTCTTCTTTCTCTGCAACTGCAAAAAACAATAAGTTAGTTTATGACAAATCTGTGAACCCTACAATTGGTATTACTATTGAAAATGCCAGTGGAGCGACTTACACGGTGAAAGACCAAAAGGGAAATATCATCATAAGTGGCAAAATAACCGGCGACAAAACACTTTACATCGCCACGGCAAAGCTTCGGGCTGGTACTTACAAGTTCTATATTGGTGGCAGTGCAGTGCAGGCATTCGAAATCAAATAATAGCGCAAGCCGACTATTATTATCCTGACAAAAGTCAAATATTCTACTTAAAATATAGGCCTTAACCTGTAGCATAACAGCAAGATTTTAAGTTTTTCTTACTACGCAATTCGTCTGTCTATTTTATATTAATTTCACGCTTTCAATATCAGCGAAATAAAATATAAATCAGCATGAAGGCGATAATACCGGTAGCCGGCGCGGGCACCAAGCTGAGGCCACATACCTACACGCAGCCCAAGGCATTGATACCAATGGCAGGCAAAACAATCTTAAGTGTAATTGTAGATGCATTGCTAGCAAATGGTGTTGAAGAGTTTATCTTCATCATTGGCTATCTGGGCGACAAAATACAGGATTATATCTCAAAAACATACCCGGATCTACAGTGCACATTCGTTACACAAAACGACCGTCGAGGTACCGGCCATGCTATATGGCTTACCAAAGATGCAGTTAATAACGACGAAGTAATGATCGTATTTGGAGATACCATCTGCGATTTCAACATCAAAAAAGTATTAACCAGTCCTGTTTCTCAAATAGGTGTGCGCCGTGTTGACGATCCTCGTTTGTTTGGCGTAGCAGAGCTTGATACCAGTGATAAAGTATTACGTGTAACCGAAAAACCGTTGATACCTAAGTCGAACATGGCGATGGTAGGCGTTTACAAAATCAAAGAAACAGCAGCACTGTTTACTGCACTCGACACTTATCTGCACGACCGGGCTGATGCAGATGGAGAATACCACCTTACTCATGCAATACAGACAATGATTGATAATGGCATTCAGTTCGACGCATTCAGGGTCAATAACTGGTTTGACTGTGGCAAGAAAGAAACCTTGCTGGAAACCAATGCCACCTTGCTTAAGAACATGAGCGAACGTACGGCCTATACTGTTCCCGAGTTTGCCGACACTGTAATAATACCACCTGTCAGCATTGGTAAAGGCTGCAAGATTGAGCATTCTATTATAGGCCCTTCAGTTTCAATTGGTGAGAATACCGTTGTACGCTCTTCCATCATACGCAATAGCATTATAGGCTCTTTTGCTGAGCTGGACGAAGTAGTGCTTAAGTCCTCCATCATCGGCAGCGATGCCTATGTTCATGGTCTTAGTCAAAGCCTTAATATTGGCGACAATACCGACATCGATTTAGGATAATCTTACCAGCAAAACTTTTACCACAATGACATTTGAAAACAGGATTACCCGCCTATTTAATATCGAATATCCTATTATTCAGGCCGGCATGATATGGGCATCGGGTTGGCGATTGGCATCGGCCGTTAGCAACTCTGGCGGCCTCGGACTTATTGGCGCAGGTAGCATGTACCCCGAAGTTTTTCTCGAGCATATAAAAAAGTGCAAATCCGCCACAGACAAGCCTTTTGGCGTTAACCTGCCACTACTCTATCCTAATATAGACCAGCACGTGCAGCACGTTATAGACCAAAAAGTACCGGTAGTATTTACTAGTGCGGGTAATCCCAAATTTACTAGTGCGGGTAATCCCAAAACCTGGACTGCGCATCTTAAAGACCATGGCATCACGGTGGTGCATGTGGTATCAAGTGCAAAGTTTGCATTAAAAAGTCAGGATGCAGGCGTGGATGCTGTGGTATCAGAGGGCTTTGAGGCCGGTGGTCACAATGGCCGAGAGGAGACGACTACGCTATGTCTTATTCCGCAAGTGCGCGCCGCTATTGATATTCCGCTTATTGCCGCAGGTGGTATAGCCACGGTCGCAGTATGTATGCTGTTATGGCATTGGGCGCCGAGGGTGTGCAGGTAGGCAGTCGCTATGTGTGCAGCGACGAGGCTTCAAGCCATCCCGCATTCAAACAGGCTATTGTAGCTGCTACCGAAGGCGCTACTGCTTTGTCGCTTAAAAAACTGACGCTGTACGTCTTATCAAAAATAAATTTTACGAAACTGTTCTCGAGGCCGAAACCCGCGGTGCAGATGTCGAAGAGCTCACAACATATTAGGCAGGGCTCGTGCGAAGCTCGGTATGTTTGAAGGTAATATGGATGAGGGCGAACTCGAAATAGGCCAGGTAAGCGGTTTCATCAATGATATAAAACCTGCAGCGCAAATAACCGCGACCTCTGGAAAGGCTTTTGCGAAGCAGTAAAGACCCTTTCGTATTTTAAACAAACTCTACAAACAAGCAAATTATATAAAATGTAATAATAATAATAATAATAATTATAGCCCGGCAGCAATGTCGGGCTATATTTTTCAGGGCTTCTTTACGCGCTGTACGCCGCAAGTCCTCGCTGCCGGCATTGCTACACTTTACAGTTCAGCACCAATACCTAATTTACTTACATACATATAAATAGTCGTCCCTCAAAAAGTCCCATTTTAGTTTTTTGGATATAAAAATTCTGTAAACGTCTATTATAAATTCGAGGACGAGTTTCCAACGAGCGGTTGCCTCTGTACGCCAGAGGTTCATCGCTCGTTTAAAGTCATGGCGGCTGCTGCAAGTATGATGTTTATGTGATCGCATGTTACCTTTCAAAAAGTTTCTGCCAAGCCGATAGTCTGTTTTCAGGTGTCCGATTACAGGCTCAATAGCGGCCCTTTTGCTATGCTTCTTTCGCTTTGATTTAGCCTTTGCAGCCGAGCCGTATCGTCAGCTGTCTCTTTTTTATTTCATTTCAGCTTTGCAGCACAGCAAAAATAAAAAAGGACGGGTGACACATTGACTTTTTTTCTCCAGCCTTTTTGTAATCGAGTTTATGAATTTTCATAGATAGAAATATAAAATAGCTATACTTTTTTTATTTATTTCATAAGCATAAAACACTTAATTCCAATTCGCAAGCGTCCCCTGCGGGAGACACTTGCAGGACACACGGCTATTTTACCGCTATCCCAAAAGTATATCTTCAGGCAAGCAGATAACATAGTAATGCTCTTTGAAAAACAAATCGTTCTTCGGCTTAATCTTTTTAAATGCGTTCTTAATGTAAGGTTTTTGCGTTCGATATGATTCGTACTTTTGCTTTGAGTACAGTGCACTTCCTTTGGAATAAGGAACGATAATTTACCAGCTTATCTGTATAAATTTTTTGCGCAAACAGCTGATTAATTCGCTGGTTACAACCGATATATCTTTGTTTGATCTTGATCCTACAGTAAATGCGGCTACATTTTTATCGGCGTTATTGATAGCGTAAATAACCCATACAGGATTATTCTTATTGCTCACAAAAGTATAAAGCTCATCTACCTGAAATGCCTTACCTGAAGCAATCGCAGGCATTTCTATTGTCATTGCAATAGTCTTTATTTTTCGGATAATAGTAACCGCTGATACACGCAGGATCCTGCTATGCTCCTGATACCGCAACCTTCTTTTTAAAAGCACAACTACCTCTTTGTCTATAGTATTCGAAAGCAATTTCTTCGTATAAGAAACAAGGAAGTTTTAAAAAGCACCACCGGCACCTGAACCTTTGCTTTCCCGATTGAGTAAAGCCATATTTTTTAGAACTACAGCTGCAGTAAGGACAAGCAGCAACACATGTGTAACACGAGGTGCTATTCGGATGATTTTGAACGTGATTTTCGGCCATAAATAAGGTGGATGATGTTGACCATTACCACCTTAAAGCTGCAAAATAAAATCCAATTATTGATTATCAACTCATTAAATAATCTTTCGTTGATAGCAACACAATGTAACACTACCGTAAATACTTTCAAAGATTTGATAAATAAGTGTGTCTACTACTCGTTTTAGCGTTTTTGTTTGTCCTGCTGCCGATTGAAAAATCAATTACTTTCTTTGGTATCTTTCCTGATGGCATAAACGATCCAGCATTTTCTCGTTTTACTTTTTACATACGTAATAACTCATCCAACTCATATTCTTTTCCCGCAAATAATATCGGCCTTTTTATGTGGCCTGATATACTAAGAATTCTTCTTAAAACAGTATTTCACGCTTATTTTCAGCAACCTTGCAATACTGCGAATACTACAGCTTTCCTTTAGCAATGCAACAATCATTTTACTAATACTGATTTTATAGGCCTTATTACTATAGTCATTAAAGAAAGTTTTAGAGCAATGCTTACAATGATACCGCTGTTTGCCACTCCTATTTTTGCCATATTTTATACTACAACCCTTGCACGAAGGGCATTCCAAACACTCACAACTCCTTGGAGACACTAGAGCTATTTTCTTGCATTACAACCCGATTTTGCCCCCAAAATAAATAAGGCTTTACATATGTATAGCCTTATTCTTAAATACAAAATCAAAACTTGAATTGATAATCAAACAAGTATAACTTCAATACTATACCACCAACTCCTTTGATACACTACCGGAATATAGAGTTAGCATTCAATGTGCAGTTTTTACCAATCAACCTACGGCAGATTTGGCACAAGTTTGAGTAACAGAGAAGTGATAAATACCTAATATACTTATGTATATAATTAATGATGCCTAATTGAGTTATAAGCTATCAAATCCTTTGCCAAATCAAATGGTAATACATTCACATGCTTCAGAAAAAGAGACGGTATTGAGCGAATATGGAGATAATTATAGGACTACAATATATCAGTAACTTGCGGCAATATTGCCGTAAGTTCTGCACCAGAAATATTTTCCAGTTTTTTGTCAGTTTTTCAGAAACAAAATTATTTACTGCAAACTGCAAACTATTACTTACGGCAGATTTGGCGTAGTTATTATCCAGGTTTTAGATAGAAGCATCAGTGCAATTACACTAAAACTTTCTTTACTTTTTGCACAGTACCACTACTTTTATCTGTCAGCTTCATAATTTTTCTCACAGAATAATTTTGTTTCAATAGCTTGACAATATCCTTGTGTTCTGTGAGCAAAGCATCAGTATCTTTTCTGTAGCCTTCTTTTCGACCGACTTTACCGCCATTATTTCTATAACTATCATATCCTGACTTTATTCTCTGTTTGGTGGTAGTTCGCTCTATTTCCGCAACGGAGGTAAGTATCTGAATCATAAATTGGGATAGCGGGTTAACATCCTTATTCTCGTTCAATGTTTCAATGCTATAGTTCTTATGAACAATGAAATTTTGTTTTCAGTCAATAGCTTAATAGTTTTTAGAACTTCGATTGTATTTCTACCTATCCTGCTCAATTCCCAGCAGAGTACTTTATCAATCTTATTTACTTTTATATAATTTATCATTTCCATGAGCACTGGTCTTTCTTCGTGCTCCTTGCACCTGATATTTTTTCTTCAAATATTTGAGCAACTACAAAGTTGTGCTCGATGAATATTCTATCAATTCTCTGTCTGCCGCTTAAAATCCTGGATTGCGGTCGAAACCCGGCTGTATATTACTACTTGCATCGTTTTAATCTTATAAGGTGCTAAGATGCGAGAAAATGTATCACGTTGGTGCATTCTAAAGATTAATTTGATACAGTTTAGCTTTGATGCGTTTTCTATGAAATTTGCTAGTCAACTGTAGATGTAGTTTGGGAAAAATTTCCCAAAAAAGTAATTTCGCTAGTCATCATTTATATTCAACATTACAGACTATGCAATTAAAAGCTGCTATAACAAATGCTTTCAATAAAATAGACATGGCACACCATGACCACTACTTTTTAAAATCATTGCAGGAAAGCCTAGAGAGCTTGGCCTTTCGCTTGAGAGTAAACTGCAAGATGTTGAGGAATCTTTTGGCACTTTGCGCCAATTACAGGTAGAGCTCAGCCTGTCAGATGAAAGCTCTAATAAAATACTCGAGCAGTATGAAAATGATATAAAATTAGTTGAAGCATTTAACGTTCAGGATTCTGCTGACCCACCTGTGGGAAAGACTTAGTGGTATTAATTTACGGTCTATCGCGTTTATGGCGGTAAAGCAATTCAGCAACCTGAACCTATACGAGCTACGCTACTGGCTTTATCCAGATCGGATGCGGACAATGGACTATTTACTTACGAAATAAAAAGTCTTCTGCATGATTTATCGCGTGGCGTGGCAGAAGCGATACATATATATATGCAGGCAGGCAGTAACGCAAGTAATGAAAAACCAGAATCAGCACCTAAAATCATTTGGCTTGGAACTCCTGGTGAATTTGGTGCTATATTTAAAACATTAGCAGAGCAGGGATATGTTGCTGCTATTGGTAACAATACGAAAAACGTTCGTTTTTTATTAGAACACTTCAAAATAAGCCAACGGGATGGAGAAGGCGTATCTGTTGATTATTTGGCTAAGTGCTTCAATGAGAAAGCAGCAAGCTACAATCCTAATGAGCTTAAAATACCGCTATCCGCTGGCGCTACAAATAAAAATGGATAGACTATCAATTTAGGATAGTCTACCCATTTCTTAATAAAGGCATTTTATTTTAGCTGAAATACGCCTGCATCATTGTATTTGCAGTTGCGTGCATCAACGGTGGCATGATTGAATTACCGACACGTGCCCATACCTGATCATAACTGCCCGTATACTTCCAGCCTTTAGGGTATCCTGACAGCCTTAGAATTTGTTCGAGTGTGAGCTTTTTAATTTCGTCACCTATTTTTGCCCGCAGGTTCACTGTTTTGGTGATGGTGTTCGCAACTCATCTCTGGCTTTCAGTTTGTCAAATCCGTAACCATAAAGTAAGCCGTCTATCTCCGGGAGGACATTCTCAATCCTCAGCTTATCCAATCCTTCAATTTTCGGCTCTGGATATATAGGTTCAAGTCCGAGTGATTTATGTACGCCCATGATGATCAGTCTGTCCCTGCATTGCCGGGGTACCATAATGGAGTGCATTCATTACCTGTGCGTTAAATACATAGTCTGTAAGACTACTAAGCTCGTCCAATACCAAGTCATAAAACAACCTCATACGCCCATGTAAAAGATTGTCAACATTCTCGATGACAAATGTTTTTGGCTGCGCCTGCGGTATGATGTTCCTAATTGATTTCAGGAATAGCAGGTTCCGTTCGTCGAACGGGTCTTCTTTGCCAGCTTTACTGATCCTTGGCAACTCGGCGACATGAGCAATACATCTATCTGCTTTTCGACATTTTCAGATATTCCAGCAGCAACGCTCCGTTTAACTTTGAAATATCCCAGCCTTTCACATCCGTTCTTGGGAAGTTTAGTTTGAAGCATTCTCTTGCATGTCTGTCATAATCTACAGCAAGTAAAGTCTTGAACCCGGCTTTGTGAAATCCAAGATCGCCACCGCCCCATCCGCTATATAGGGAAACTACATTAGGCTTAATTTTTATCTTTTCATTATCGGCTGTTTTTTCTAATTCATCAATCGAGGAAGCACATGCATCTCCTTCCAGCTTGCCATGAAAGCCTTTCGCCTTGGACAATCCTCGCACATGTATATGTTCGACTTTTCATTTTGGTTTTTATCTTTAGGCTTTGGAGGATCTACCTTGCCTTTGGCTTTGTTGACCGCTTTGCTGAATTTCCAGAATCCGCTATCCAACTGTTCGAGGATATAGTCTTTTTCAGGCGATTTCAAAATATGTTCAAAATCAGATACATACTTTTCGTTTGTCAAATCAAATACTTTCTGTAGATATTTACGTGTCGTCATGTCGGATTCTTCATTACCTTCTATCTTCGCATCTTTCAAAATTTCTGTGCGCTGTTTTTAACCGCCATAAAATTCTTCGACCATTCGGCCATAGTTGATTTTACTTTGGTGCGATTTCAGAGCCATCATAAGCGCGACAATATCGTCTTCCTCAATCTCTGTAAGAGTTACTACGGATATAGTCCTTCCAGCCAAGATGCCTCGCAGCCTTCCATATTCTACTGCCTTCGATAATGAGTAGTTTGTGGCTTTCGCTTCTTACACAATATACAGCCCTGCCTTGCCCAAATTCTTCCAATGACGCAGCCAGCATTCCGACGCCCTTGTCTGCGTCTTCTAACTGTAACTGATGTAACTCAAGACTGTCAATATCGCAGTCCTTGAAAATGGGTTTGTACTTTGATATTAATGTCCTTTCTTCGACACTCATTAAAATCTCTTGCATTTTCTACTATTTAAATTTTCAACAATAATCTCTACCGCTGCAGCTTGGTATGATGAGTCAAAGGTGAAGAGATAGTCGAAAAAATAGTGCAGATTTAGTGGTCAAAAAGTCTGAGATAATGGCTATGGATTCACAGACATTTACAGAATAGCGCGATATTCCACAGACTATTTTAGAACTACAGTAGTATATAAGATGAAAGAAATTTTGGGAAAATTTCCCAAAACGAAAAGAACTGTTACATACCTCACTAAATTAGGGTATAGCTGTTCCGGAATTGAAGTATTGATGGTGATACCTCAGAATTAACTACAGATATTCTTTTGAAGTAACGTTGATAGATGTAATCATTCCTGTATAAAAAAATGGTGTCATATAAGAGTTATTTGTGAAGAGTGTTATTAAGTCTTATATGATACCTTTTCTATTATACCTAAATTACTTATGTATCAATACAATTATTACTCATAGTGGTATTACCTTAATAAGAAGATCAGTCTGTAACGTAATAAATATTGAAAATAAAAACACCGTAAATACCTCTATTATCCATTATCTATATTAATAGGAGTATGTACGGTGTTTTTGTCTATACCTAATTTACTTAGGTGATATCATAGTCAATATTTTTACAACATCAATTAAAGGAGTGATAAGCGCAGCAGTCCATTGGTTACAAACTGCAACTGTTTCATCGCTTAGTTTTATCAACTGTTCATCTTTCAAGAAATACCTGCTGACTTTACCTGAATATGAGCGTGCTTCTGTTTCTTTAGCAAATACGCCAAAGCGCTTCATCAGAGTATCAGGAAATACTTCTTTTAGTTGCTCATAAGTTACAGTAGGATTATTTGCAACATACTTTTTTATTACAGCATGTACTAAAGGTCCTTTACCAAACCTTACCATCAAACTCATATTTGCTGTTATCTCTTACAGTAGCCTGTTTGAAGTTTTTATTTTCAGTTTTTGTTTCCACAGTTTTTACTTCTTCTTCTTCAATTGATACCTCTGTATTTGGAGTGGGGGTACTTGTTTCTTCGACTATAGCAATTGTTTCATCATTCGAAATAGCGATATTTTCTTCAACCAAAGTTTCGGTTTTTTCTTCAGTTTTTGTTGACAGTTGGTAACAAAGTATACCATCAATTTCAGCAGATATTACTTTACCTTCTGATTGTAGTTTGCGAAGGATATTGAATTGATGTAAACCGCTGATACCTGTACCTACTGCGATTGTTTCTTTGTGTGCGTTTGGATTGTTCTTTAAGAAATCCAATAGTTTGCTGCTTGCATTTTCCATTTTGATATTGTTTTTTATTATACCGCAAGGATAACAGTTCCGGGTATGCGAAAATCAAATCAGCGAGAGAACAGCATTTATTTAGCGTTATACCTTTCGACGATAAACAGCAATTCAAAGATTGATTCAACATTATTCAGGGTAATAAAAATATCTGTAGGCATACCTTCTCTTTGTGCGCGTATGTAATCAATAAACACAATGGTCATCGTTTTTGAAAGCATTCTTGCATCAACGTTTTCAAATAAATCATCAATTGCGGCTATGAGTATTTTTTCTTTATCCATGCTGTGAATATAGACGCTTGGTAATCCAGTCAACTATCCAGTTTTGTTAGTTTTTTGTTGAGCTTTTTTCTTAAAAATATTGCTCGCAGGGCTATTTAAAATAAAAGAGCAAATGGAAAACAGGGATATAGCGACAGAACTAAGAAAATTGATAGCAGACAATTTGGTACTCACTGAATACCTTAAAAGATGCATCGAAGACTTCAACCAAATCAGACAGGATATGTCATGGTTTACAGATAACCCCGACATTTTGAACAAAGGAGTCACTTTATCAAAGGCGAGGATGATAAAAGTAAAAGAAAAAAATGGTGATGGTAGTTTTGTTACGGATTACGATACGTTGCAGAAGATAATCAGACAGAAGAAAAAAGGTCAAAATCCTGTTTGACCTATTTGCAGAAGCGTTTCCTATACGGAGGCGCTTCTTTTTTTCAGGAAAGCCATCTTAAATTTGCAACCAATTTTTCAGCTGAAATTAAAGTTGGCTTTTACTAATTAAGCTATTGATTTGACACAGACCAAACCAGTGGGGGGACTCATTTAAGCTTTCGGCTTTTCGTATTTACTTCAACTATTTTAGCAATACCTCACGCTTGTACGCCGGTAAGTCGCCAGCCGTCAGGAAATAAATTACATACCATCAAAGAAATCAGATAGCGATATACCGAAGTAACTACACAGTTTAGAAAGTGTACTAATCGATAGGTTGTTCTTACCTGTTTCTATACGCGCAAGGTTTATATCAATCTCATTGTACACGTCATCCTGCGACACATCTTTCACTTCACGAAGCGCTTTAATCTTCAGTGCAATCTTCTTCAATAATTCTTCATCCCTTAGCTGTGGCATAGTACCTGCAAAGTGGGAAGAGCAATGAAATATTTTACTGACGAATTCGTCAGTATTTTATATTTTGCGCTTAAATTCTACACTTATGAAACTAAACAAGTTACTGGTCGGCAGCTATATCCTGCTGGCATCTTGTAGCGGTAAGCAGTATGAGCGCTACACGTATGGAGACAATGAATCGCAGAAGCGTGATCCTACCGAGTTTGTATTCTTCAACCATGAAAAACACGAATTCTACAAGGTCGCACAGTTTTCAGGTTCGTATGAAATCATGTACGACGATATGAACCCAAAGCGTGGCGACAGGAGGAACACAGTTATAACACCTGGTTACTATCTGTTCAATGGTTCTCAATTAGGCTACAATTTCAAGCAAAGGTTCGATTCGTTCGATGAAGCGGAAGAAATGGTAAGCAATACAGGCACTACCTATATTTTCAAGACAGGCAAGTATTATGACTACCATGATGGCGCACTGTATGACACCGATAACAACAAAAGGCTCAACAAGCAATAACATGAAGAAAATACTCTACCCGATACTATGCATAATGCTCATTGGATGCAAAGGTGAGCTTACTGAAAAGGACATGGATGAATTCGACATGTCGCAGTACTGCGATTCCTACTTCGTAATAACGATACCAGGCAATAAGACCTGTTACATATTCATCGACAAGAAAAACGTCAAGAGTAGGTTCGTTATCTACAAAGACTACAACTACAAAGATTCAGGTTATGGCTTTGCATACAATAACAGGCTTGATGCACCTGCAGCATTGGAACACGGCTTGTTCAAGACTGCTGACGAAGCAATAGAAAGAGCATCAAATAATCTTGATTACTATATGCAGCTACAGAACATAATATTGGTCGACGACAATGAATGGAGGCTGATGGATGGAAGGCGTGCATTTGGTTTATGCAACAATAAATAATGGTCAATTAAAAATACAACATGAAAAAAATTACACTATCACTGTTTGCAGTTTCAGTTTTTAGTTCTGTTACTGCACAGTCAAGGGCTGCAGGAGTACAGTTCCTTGAAGACATTTTATTGATAGACACATCTTCAAGGATATTCCTGTGTGGCGGGAACGTAGATGTGCAACCCATGAGTGGTGCATGGCTCTGCAAGTATGTTTACACCAATAGCAAATTCATGGAAAATGATTTCGGCTACATGAATGCAACGATACTAAGGTCAACAGTAGTAGCAGATATCAGGAGGTTTGAAGAAGATATGCCTATATACGCAAAGACATGGGATTACATTTCAAAAAAGGATGTGCTTGTAGAACTTGGTAATGCATTTGCGCAGGGAGAAGCAGTTGTTGAAGAAAGCAAGATGTTTTCACCGAAGGATATGTTCACAAGTTACCTGCGTTCCAAACCATCGATTACAGACAATCATGCAAACGCCTATTTGAAAACATTTGGTACCAAGAGCAGAAGAGCTGAAAATGAATTCGAGGAGCGGCGCTGGATTGCAGAAGCAAAAGAAGACTGCATGGAAGTAAAAGCAAGGACTTTGAAAAACGAGTACATTATGTTCGGCAAGGTTGAACTACCAAAGTATGATTTTTCAACTGGTGGTTTTATGGTTCAGGGAATGTTGACAGAACGTGTATTCAATTTTAAGATGGACGAAGATGTCGCAGACAGCAGGGTTTATTTCAGCAACATGGAGTCAGACGAAATGCTTGTAAAGGTGGAAACGAATTCAGCAGAAACGATAACCAAATACCTTTCAACAGTAGGCAGCAGGATGGTTTATTATGTCTACACATTCAGTTTAGGTGAAGGCGTGGAAAGAAGGATAGCGAAGAAGCACCTTGGTATGTCATATACTCAAGGCTCTTATATACAGAAAGCGTCAGTAAAACAGATAGATTTTTACCTTGAAGCTGACTACATTACAAAGATTGCGACTATCAGGTTTTGATAATTAGCGATTCATAAGTTCCATAGGTCAAATTACTCTGTTACACTCGCGTAAATATTTCAACAATGAACGCGAACGATTACTTTAAAGGTTACAATTGTACAGAGAATTATTACAAACATTTATCAGGGCTCGTTTACACGGATGGTGTGCGGGCCCTTTGTATTGAGTGTGCATCTTATTGGCTGATTGATGTGATTGGCAGTTATCGATACAAACTGAAACAACATGAATTTCAGGTATGGAAACTTACAAAGAACACTGATGATACCGCTGTGATAACCTGTGAAGATGGCAATGATAATATCATTGTAAGTCAAAAGGTAGGGTACACAGATTTCAAGTATGATACAGCAACAATTTGGGTTGAAAACAATGTTATCCTTTTACCTTCTGAACATTAATAGTCATGAAAGTAATAACAATCAATACAGTCAAGGATGTTCAGGATTTCTTTCAATCATTGTACGACAATTACGATATAGCTTTTCATCCTGATGATAGCTTTCATGGTTATGTAAACGAAAAAGATGAACCGACATTTTCAAAAGAAGGTGCAGATTACCTTGATTCTGTGATGCAGCAATGTTTTGTTATCTGTGATGAAAACGAAACTGATATTTATGAGATTGGTATGGAGATACAGACTGCTGAATTTAGAAAGAGAAAAATAATTGTCGTTTAGGTCTTCGTTTTTGACTTCATTTATTGTTGCTAAGCGTTTATACTCTGAAATAGATTGGTCAAGAATTTGATGCTCTGAAACTCCAAAGAAAGCATGAAAAAGAATCCTGACAATCAATCAGGATTCTTTTTGTGTTTGTTGTTATTTTCGGAAAACAACACATTTGGTACATTATCCAATTATTATTTTTATGTTCTCAGGTAGCATTCTGTTATTAATAAATTCTTCGACCAAATTATAGTCCATATTGGGTAAAAAATTAGGAGTAGGAATAGGTATCCAATATTCATCTCTGATTTCTGAACTTTCAACCAATTGAAGAAAAGATTGTTTTGCTTTAAATTCAATATCAAAAACTTTCTGATTACTGATTAAATCTTCTCCTCCCAAATATATTGACTCAATATCTTCATACTCGCCCTTTTTATCAATAATAATATCGCTGTTTATTTTCAAAAATAGAAGTTCAATAGCTACAACATAACAATAATTGATATATTTAAGCCTTGTACTTTTATTTAATTCGTGTTCAGCTACTCCTAAATTAATATATGGAATAACTAAGAAATCATTATCTCCTTCTATTATACTACCAAAATATGATTCAGAAGTATCTATTTCGCGTAGATTTTGCTCAAAAATTAATTTCATTGTTATTTTTTTTGAAGTATTATTTCATTTATTTGACCTTGAATAGGTTTTCCTCCAGTTTTCTTATACCCTGCATTCGGAACATTCGTTTTCGTACCAATGATTTTATAGTTTTCTAACCCCGCAGCCTTTTTATTCCATACCGAATTAAAATATCTATTCGACATAGTACCTCTCACTGTTATAGTAGCCCCAGATTTAAGTGATGATTGTATTTCATTTAAGAAAGTTGCTTGTGGATTATTTACTATTACTTCCGACACGCTATTAGCTTTGAAGTGCTTAGAAAAATTAGAAAGATCATCAGCTATCCCTGCTACTGCATTAAGGTCATAATTGATAAATCCCTTATTCCGCGATCTCTGACCGCCCATTAAATCTACTTTAACAGGGGATCTAAGAGATGCTACACTTGTCCCTAGTTGAAGCCAAAAAAGTGGATTCTTCAGCGCTGATTTCCATTCGGTAGCTAAAGCCCCCAAATAATCTCCGTCCATCTGTTGTAAGTTGGTTAAAGGAATATATCTTAATGGAAGACTTCCAAACTTGAAGTGGTTTTGATCTGCAGACACTCCCCATAGCGTAGGTTTCTTTTTGAAATTATCCAAGCCCCAAGGCATTATTAGAAAGTCAACTCGGGTATAATTTCTGTCGATTACTCTACCTGTTTGATCAAAATGCTCTCCAATCTTTAACTGCTGGCTGGCGGTGTAATAAATGGGTTTTCCACCTTCTTCTGGTCCCTGACCATTCATATAATAAGGTAGCACATCATAAACACCTATTTTAAATATTTTATCAGCACGGCTTCCACTATTAGTCGGCGGCTCAAATCCCTTATATTCTGCATAGTCCCAATGTATAACACCAGCCTCCCATTGGGCATTTTTCTCCAATGGTCTGTCTTTGTCGCCGCCCATCCCCGTACTATCTGTGTCGTTGAGGGGATTGCATTTAACGTAATGATAAGGAGACAATGGGCTATAATCAGATTCTAACGGATCGACAGCAGCCCATCTGCATAGCCAGGGTATATAGTAACGAGCGCCGTGATAATAGAGGCCTGATTCTTCGTCCCTTTCTTTGCCTGTGTAACGGTAACGCTTCGCTACTGCTTTTATAGTAGTGCTGGTAGCCTGGTAACTGGTGGTGCCGTAAGGGTGGTACTCCTCGTAGCTGATAATAGCTGCGGCATCATCCAGCTCCAGGCTTGCACTTTGTATATGGTTGCTATAAATATAGCGGGTCAATTCTGCGTCTGTATCGTTGTCATCGGCTGCAGTACCATAGGTACGCTTTTCCAGCATAGCTATCCTTCCCGTGTCATCCATTACGTGCACGGTTATCCTTTCCGTTAATTTCAAAGAACTTGCATCAAATTTACGATATATCTCAAAATTTCCGAGATATATGCGCTCTTCCTTAATGCCTGCTTTGTCTACATACTTGCGCACACGCTGGCCACCGCTGTACTGGTACCAGGCTTCCATCGTGCCTTTCTCTATGCGCGATAGCTGGTTCTGCTTGTTCCATACCATATCGCTTAGCTGGGGCATTACCGTGAGGTTGCCGCGTGCATCGTGGGTATAGCTGTAGGTGCTGCTGCCCACAGTAGTGCTGTCCATACGGTTGCTATCGGTAGCTATGGCATAGCTGCGCGTATAGCTGCCTGTATCGGCTATATGCTGCAGGCTTAGTATATTGCCTACCTTATCGTAGGTGTAATGCTGTATATAGCGCTGCGCAGCATCACTACCCAGTGGCACGCACCATTGAGCATCGTTGTAATTATCTTCTGCACCAAAACCGGCAGTACCGATCTGCTCCCGCCCTTCGGCTGTAATGAGCCGGTACAGCGCATCGTAGGTAAACCTTTGCGTGGGACTGATGATGGTGTTGTTATAAAAAAGGTCCTGTTGTGCATCATCCGTTATGGTGGTGATGTTACCTACGGGGTCGTACCAGTAATGTAAATCCTGTAATTGCTCGTTATAGTGCGGGCTAAGGTTATCCACGTTCACGGTAAGTAACCTTGTCAGCCTAAAGGTTTGCGCATCGTAGGTATAGCTTGTTTTTGTACCGTTACCATACCATATAGCCTGGCGCTGGCCTTTGGCATCGTAATGTATGTCCTGCACATAAATAGTGCTGTTTAGCTGTACACTCTGTAGCGCTCCACCTTTATCGTAAGTATATGACTGTACATTCCCTCCGGGGTCGGTAGTAGTAACAGGCCTGCTTAAAGCATCATAGACTGACGAGGTGGTAAATACTTCGCTACTCAGTGCGGGACTTGCATCCCAGTCCACATCTGCAATGATATGGCTCTGGAGCAATTGCTGCTGCGTTTCTAAGGGATTTCCTTTAAAGTCGTAGCCATTTACCTGCTGCAAGCCGCTGCCATCGTAACTGCGGTATAATTGTCCGCGATAGTTGTGCAGTTTGTCATCGGGTAGCCCTTCGCCATATTCCATTTTGCCGGTGCAGATGGTAATAGTGGCTTCCGTAATAAAAGTTTCTAAGGGTCTGCGTAGCGTATCGTAAGTAATGCTGCTCCTACGGTCTTCGGCATCCCAGCCATAGAGCGGTTGCCCGGCTACATCGGTAAGGGTGTAGCCATTGCCACTGTCTATACTATATTGGTGGCACACCTGCTGCAGCATGTTGTATTGATAGCTAAGTGGCTCGAGGTCGCGACCGTCCACAATCGACAGGCGGTTGCCTTGTATGTCGAGATTTACATGGCTCCGGATTACAACCGGAGATGGCTCGTCCATAGCGCTGAGGTATTGTATGGTATAGAAGGGCCTTGCCAATGTATCGGTGTGCACTAGTGTAGGTGTATCGGCATGTGCTGCGGCCTTAGTGGCTGCGTCTTGCTCCTCCGGCCCTAATGCGCCACCGATGCGTGCGGCATACCAGGCACTTTCAAGTACGGTATCGTTGTTGTCGTAGGTGAGTTGCTTCCAGGCAGTCCATTCGGTTTTGGTAAATGTACCATCGGGTAAATCGGTGCGGTAATTACGGTTGAGGGCATCGTAACGTAAGCGCGGGCTCACGCCCTGCATAGCAGCCTGCTCGGCTGTATCGCAGTAATGGGTAGCGCTAAAATAGGGCTCGTACTGCATTACTGCATTGCCTTTGTTGTTGTAAATAGTGCGGCCACTGGCGACCCATCTGGGTATTGCAGGTGTCAGGGCTTCGGGCTGTGCCTGAGCTTTGTGCATCATCACCCTGCCCAGGCCATCGCTATAGCTGAGGCGTATCTGCAATGGGCTGGCGGGCAATACAGTATTGTGCTGCTCGCGGGCAATCATGCCCACGGCAGTTGCACGGTTGGCATCTATATCAAAATTATACACACAGCGCCAGGTGGCGCCCATAAGCAGGTCTGCCGCTGCTGCTTCGGGATTTCCCAAAACATGGCCTGTTTATCAAGGTCTGTGGCGGTGTCAGGCGCTAAGCCGCTTAGGGTGTCGCCCTCGGTACCTTTGCCTTTTACCGCCATAGCTACAGGCATGCCGAGTGCATCGTACACTATTTCGCTGATGTTGTCGTTGAGGTCGGTAGTGGCAGTTGGTTGCAAGTTGAACCAACTATAGCCGTTGATAGTTGTAACATTCCCTACGGCATCGGTAGTACTTTGGGGCAACAGCCAGTAATCATTCCAATAAACAATAGAGGTTTCTACTCCCCAGGGGTCGCGATAGGCAAGGGGTGTATAGAAATTAGCCGATGGGCTACTGAACAAAGCCCTGCCTGATGGTATCCAAAACATGGTGTTGGCGTTGGTGCTTTTGTAGCGCGCCTCGTCTGCAATCATGCTCATATCGGTACGGCCGCCATAAATTGCACTGAGCATAGGCGCAGTAAAAGCAAGTGTATATTGCTCATAAGGCAGTGCCTGACTTTCTATGATGCCTTCGCCGAGCGGGGCGGTCGCAATATCATTGTAAAACAGGCTGTAGTTGTGAGCTATCAATCGCTTATCTCCAACTTCGGCTGTTTCGCTGAAATCAATTTCTGTTGCCGTGTTGATAGCTGTTTGTAAGGCTTCTACCTGCCATAGTGCATTGCTTGCCGGTGGGTTGAGTACAACCTCATAATTGAGGCTTCGCCAGGGCAATCGCAGGCGATGCGTAGTGGAGGTCAGCACATCGTTGGTATAGTAATTATTGGTTGCAGTGATGTGCATGCGTGCCTGCTCCTCCTGCACTTTTAAAGGGAGAGAAGTGTCGGGCTGGCGGCGGGCATAGGCTACCTGAGCCTGCTGTAGTACATTGCCATACTCATCTGTTTCCAAAGTAAGGCTGTGCAATACGCGGCTGTCATCCGGGTTGCGCTCGCAGCTAAATGCTACCTGTTGCTGCTGCAGGTTGAGAAAAGATGCATAGCGATTGGATCCAAGTTGCTGTATTTCTTTGACCAGATAGGCAGTTGCAGTAATGCTGTAGGGTATGCTTTGCAATGAGGTATTGTCTAATGCATATACCTCCTGCCTTAAAGGTGAACCCTTAAGCGCCCGGTATGCTTCACGTGTCTCCTGCGCATTCATGCCTGCCGGGAACTGAGCGATAATAGCCATGTCGTCCCAGCCTGTAAAATGGTAGTACTCTTCCAGGAAACGCTCTACCAATTGCTGCTCCCGCATCCACGCACCGGTATGGTACCATGTCTTGGTAAGTACAGGATATTGGTCCAGGCTTGTCTCATCACTGATCACTGCCGTATCCGTATCGCGGGTCTCTACATAACCAAAGCCACGAAACTCGCGTTCCTCATGGTCGTAATAGCCGT
>JASCIT010000172.1:0-2500 GCA_036711955.1 Digitonthophagus gazella
TTTAAGCACTCTAATTTGTTCAAAGTAAACGTGCCGGCCCACCTCGACACTCAGTAAAGAGCACCGCGGTGGGATTGAGATTGGGCCGCCCGACAAGAGCTAAGCCCACCGGCAGGACGTCCCGCGGACACGCCAGTTGACACCGCGAGCGATGAACCGGCGGCGCGGGACACAAATTCGACTACGAGCTTTTTAACCGCAACAACTTTAATATACGCTATTGGAGCTGGTGTTACCGCGGCTGCTGGCACCAGACTTGCCCTCCAATTGATCCTCGTTAAAGGGTTTAGAGTGTACTCATTCCGATTACGGGGCCTCGGATGAGTCCCGTATCGTTATTTTTCGTCACTACCTCCCCGTGCCGGGAGTGGGTAATTTGCGCGCCTGCTGCCTTCCTTGGATGTGGTAGCCGTTTCTCAGGCTCCCTCTCCGGAATCGAACCCTGATTCCCCGTTACCCGTTACAACCATGGTAGGCGCAGAACCTACCATCGACAGTTGATAAGGCAGACATTTGAAAGATGCGTCGCCGGTGCGAGACCGTGCGATCAGCAAAAAGTTATTCAGAGTCACCAAGGTGTACGGTAACGGTTTGACCCGCCACCGATTGGTTTTGATCTAATAAAAGCGCTCCTTCCGTCTCCGGTCGGAGCTCTGTTTGCATGTATTAGCTCTAGAATTACCACAGTTATCCAAGTAAATGTGGGTACGATCTAAGGAACCATAACTGATTTAATGAGCCTTTCGCGGTTTCACCTTAATTTGGCTTGTACTGAGACATGCATGGCTTAATCTTTGAGACAAGCATATGACTACTGGCAGGATCAACCAGGGAGCTGTTAGCCGTTCGGATCGAGAACGACGGCCAGCCGGCCGGCCGAGAGCAAAAACCGTTGATCTTCGTCGTTAAACGAAGAAGAGGCTTTCAGACACTTCTCGACAGCGACTGCGGCGACGGCCGCCTCCCTACGACGAACAGACAAACAAGCGTCCGCAGCAAACTCGGTTCGAACACGGCGAGATTTTCCGTCATCGTCCTCTCGTCCGTTCGTACGTTCTCGACGTTGATGGCGGATGGAGGAGATAAAGACGTCCCTGCGTTTATTATTCGCACAAAACGACTCGCACTCATCGAAAACGCCCATCGACCGACCGCCCGCCCGCTCTGCCGCAGAGTACTCTCTATAATATACGTGATATATTATATCTGGTGCTCCGTGTTTCGGTCGACCGTGCGCTAATACCGCGCCCGCGCGTTCATGCTCTCCTCTTTGCGAAAAAAAGTCGAGAGAACGCTTAGTTACGGGCGCGACGCACTTCGAAGACCATTGCGCGGCAGGTGCGGTTGTGGCTGGACGGGGATTATTGGTTTTCGTTTATTGGCGGTCGTATGATTGTGCGGAGGGACGATCATTTATCGCAACGCACCCTACGTCGAGACGACGACGAAACTGGGACGACGGCGCCCGACGGTCGAACTAATAAATGATCCCGTTCGCTGGACGCTCGGCACAGTCGACCGCGGCGAACGCGCGCCGACCAAACGTGCCTTTTTTTTATATAATAATTTTTGAGAACGACAAGAACAACGGGCTCTGATCTACTGGCGCAGCAACGACGGCACGGTACTAAGGAGAGAGCGCGGCGGCACAAGGTTTCGTAGGAGAACTACTCAACAATCGCCGCCACATCGTCTACCCCTTTTCGGTGCGTGTTCCCCGTTTTCGATATGGCCCGCCCTCATCCGTCCTCATCGTCCGTGTTTCAAAAAAATTATATCTCTCTGGTAATAAAAAATTGTCGGACTTTACTTTTGCCCGTAAACAGCTTTCACATATTCTCGGACACATTCGTCGCTAGATTGAAAGCGTCTTGGTTATAAAAATCTGTGTCGAACGCATATTCGCTCGGATAAATCTTTGGAGTTGTTGCAAATTTTGTGTTGTCGGAGAACCGACCAGCGGTAAACGCTTATATTTGCCGGCAAATGGGACATCTGGAGTATTTTACGTCCGGATTGCCCCGCAGGCTTGCTGTGAATTTCACGCGCGCGCGAGAGACTTAGCAGCGATCCTTATATTATGGCTCTCGGACATCGCGGTGCGAATTGAGAAAGGATCCCGCTAAAAAATGCAAACTTTCGTGTACGGGTCCGGAACCGTGAAAACGACAAAATAGAGGCAGCACTCACCACAGTACTCTTTCACGGACGTTATAGACACCATACGTTTACATCGCTACAAGCCGACGGACACCAGCCGACCTCGCGGTCGACTGCTGCCCTACTATTATCTGCGGGCCATGGTTCGAGGTAATGTCACGGTCGCCCTACGGTCTTAGTAATGTTGGGTCGGAAAGCCTATCGGGATTCTCGGCGAGGTCCCCTAAAAACCGGTCCGGCGGGGTGTAAATGGTGACTTTGTCGAAAATTCGGTCGAACCGGGTTCGGAGTCGGGACGCGCGAATCTGACGGAACGGCGGGCGGGCGAGGCCGGCCGGTC
>JASCIT010000172.1:7500-15000 GCA_036711955.1 Digitonthophagus gazella
CGATGAGAACGAGACGCCCCGGGAGTGCGGGGCCCGCCCGTGGACGGGCCCATCCTCCCTCGGTCCGCGCGAGGCGAACCTTCACTTTCATTGCGCCTTTAGGTTTATCAATGTCCCAATGACTCGCGCACATGCTAGACTCCTTGGTCCGTGTTTCAAGACGGGTCCTGAAAGTACCCAAAGCTATAGCGCCGTAGACTGGCGTGTACGAGGTCAGTCCGAGGACTGCGCCGCCAACAGCCGAACGGTCGGGGATCCGGTACTGGGCCCGGACGCCCCGTTTGCCGTTCGCGCTTGCGACGAGCCGGACGCGAACTATGTCGCGGCCCCGCGCCTTAGTTTTACCGTCGGTCGAACCGGTCGGGACACCGCGGGTCCGGACGCGCAAAAGGCGTCCGGTCTCCACCGCGGGCCTTAGACCGGCGCCCAACGGGTCACGACGTCCTACAGGAGGAGAAGTGCACGCGTCCGATGCCCGATCGTTCGGCGCGTGCAGCGAGCTTGCCAACCGCGAAGCGGCTGCCCGTCACATCACGCGTCGCTCGCGAGCAACGTATCGCGTTGAATCTCCCCTTTCGACCTTTCGGGTTTCTCAGGTTTACCCCTGAACGGTTTCACGTACTATTGAACTCTCTCTTCAAAGTTCTTTTCAACTTTCCCTCACGGTACTTGTTCGCTATCGGTCTCGTGGTCATATTTAGCCTTAGATGGAGTTTACCACCCACTTAGGGCTGCACTCTCAAGCAACCCGACTCTGAGGAGAGATCCTCCCGCTACCGACGGCCGCCTCTACGGGCCTGGCACCCTCTCTGGGTAAGTGGCCCCGTTCAAGAAGGACTTGGGCTCGCCGTGCGATCTCGGGATAGCGGATCCTCCCTAACACCACATTTCCCGGCGTCCGTTTCCGGCCGCGGGATTCGGTGCTGGGCTCTTCCCTGTTCGCTCGCCGCTACTGAGGGAATCCTAGTTAGTTTCTTTTCCTCCGCTTAGTAATATGCTTAAATTCAGCGGGTAGCCTCACCTGCTCTGAGGTCGCGTTTTCGTTTACAGCACAGCACGGCAGCAGCAGAGAGCACGGCTAATGCGCGCTCCGCTTGCTTGCTCGCCCGCTTGCTTATAAATGTATGGTAGTAAAAAGCCTCCGGTTTAAGCGGCACGCCGCCGGCCGGGTCCGTCGTCGCCACTTTGGACGACGAACGGGTTCGTCTTATATTATCATTTAAATAATAATAAAAAACTACTGCCCCGGACGCTCGATCTATCGGTCAGACGACGATAAGTTGTCAAACGTAGACACGTTCGTCGCGGCTGTTAACACCCAGAGGACGTAGAACGACCTGAGACGACGACGACTCTAAGGACGTCTTGCGTCGGCCGCCGTCCTCGGCAGCCACAGGGCGAACGCCCGTTCCCACAACATATATATTTTGGGATTAATTGCGGCGTAATCCTTAAACGTGGTTAAACGTACCGGAGGCGCGCGACACGCTTCAGGCGTACGATAAGCACGAAGACCAGCTCGTTCATCCGCTAAAAATATACCTATCTCTGACACGTCGACCGATGTCGAGTCACGGACTGACGCTCGCGACAAATGCTAAACGCAAGTGCGCGATGGTATATCAGCCGCAACCGGTACACAGGCTGTAATTTAAGCCGACGCGCGTTCCTCCGTCCGAGAACGACGCCAACGAAGATTCGAAGGCGTCCCGATCGGCTCATTGGAGGCGCTCGAACGGCCATATACTTGCCACGGCGAGCGCCGTTTAACGGCGCCTTAGCACGCCCGGCAGTCGTGGAAATTGAAACGACCCTCAGCCAGGAGTGGTCCAGGAACAGTATCCGAAGACCGCAATGTGCGTTCGAAGTGTCGATGTTCAAGTGTCCTGCAGTTCACAATTTGACGCGCAATTAGCTGCGTTCTTCATCGACCCACGACGAGCCAAGTGATCCACGTTCAGGGTAATCTTTTATATCACGTTACTTATTCGTAACTACGCACGAGCACACTCGCGGTGCTGCGGCGGATTTTGGCTAGTTTCGTTCGTGCAACGCTTTCAACAGGCGTTTTTGCTCTATCTCTCTCGCAGCGGACTGACTGCCGAAGAGACGCGCGCGTTCTACCGCCCGTTGATTAACAACGGGATGTCCCGGTGACGCGCTCTCGGCGGCACTCGTTCGGCCTCCGTCGTCGACTTCATCGCCGTCGTCGTCGTGCGAGGTGTACTGAACAACAACAAAGTTTTCGTTCGGGCGAAGATCATTTAACCACCGTCGGAGTTCGCGCTCCGGCGCGCTTCTCCTGTTCGTCGGTCGGGCGTCGACATTGGCGACGCCACGGTCTTCCGCGACGATAGGTACCCGAAGAACGTTTTTTGTTATATCGTTGTCGTACCCTCGGCGCACGGTATTCGACCGACGGACTATCGTTCGGTCGGTCGGAAGCGCCGGCGTTAGCTTGCCGAGATACCGTCGTCTAGCGACGGAAGAACGTCTTCCTCTAAACATAATATACGCTATTTTTTGAAAAGAGTAATTCGAGCCAAAGAACTGTTCGAAAAGGCGAGAGCGCGCCGCCCGCACACCGAGCCGCGCCATCGAAAGGCGCGCGTGATACTCGGGGAGGAGCGCGGAAAGGTAGCGAACGGTATTATTACTTAGTAATATCCGCTCGTCCTCTCCTTTCTCTCGACCTGGTTTATAACGACTGCGGCAAAGACGACGGCGCAACACGCCAAACGCCGAAGGGGTGCGCGCGGTCGGTGGTCGACGTTCGCTCTCGGACGAGGACGCGTCGTATTTCGTTCGACGCGATCACATCGCCGCCGGCGAACGATCGGCTATCACCGCCGCTGCGTCTTCCCTTCGTTATCGTAAGAGAACGTGTGCGGCCGCGCTTGCCGCTCTATTGCGGCGGTCGGCGGGCGGCGACTGAGTAACGCCATCTCGGCGAACACGTCTGCCATGTATGCGCCCGGCCGACCACGACGCGTGTCGTTTACTCTATGCTGTCTTTTCCCGGGGTCGCTCTACTGCTGCCAACTACTTGCCCGAGCTACACCTGTCTACTACTTGATTAAGAACGGCTACGCGAACCGGCGGACGCCTCCGCCCATCGCTTTCGCGAAGGGAGGCTTCTCTTGTCACGCACTCGCGTTTATAGCGCGTCCACAAGTGATATAACACAGGCGCGGACGGGTGGTTCGTTGGCGAAAGCGCACAGCTCCGAGAGCGGATACACATATTTAACGACGCGACGACTTTATTTTTGCGTTCGCGTTACGTTAATGATCCTTCCGCAGGTTCACCTACGGAAACCTTGTTACGACTTTTACTTCCTCTAAATGATCAAGTTCGGTCATCTTCCCAGCAACATCGGCGACGTCGAAACTCCGCCGCGTACCGGTCCGAAGACCTCACTAAATCATTCAATCGGTAGTAGCGACGGGCGGTGTGTACAAAGGGCAGGGACGTAATCAACGCGAGCTTATGACTCGCGCTTACTGGGAATTCCTCGTTCATGGGGAACAATTGCAAGCCCCAATCCCTAGCACGAAGGAGGTTCAACGGGTTACCCGGGCCGCTCGGCCAGGGAAGACACGCTGATTCCTTCAGTGTAGCGCGCGTGCGGCCCAGAACATCTAAGGGCATCACAGACCTGTTATTGCTCAATCTCGTGCGGCTAGAAGCCGCCTGTCCCTCTAAGAAGAATTAATTGTACGCCGACAGTAAAAATCGCGCGCGACCGCGACGCGAACGCCGGGCCGGCGGACCTTTGAGATGTCGAAAATACGCCTAGTTAGCAGGCTAGAGTCTCGTTCGTTATCGGAATTAACCAGACAAATCGCTCCACCAACTAAGAACGGCCATGCACCACCACCCACCGAATCAAGAAAGAGCTCTCAATCTGTCAATCCTTCCGGTGTCCGGGCCTGGTGAGGTTTCCCGTGTTGAGTCAAATTAAGCCGCAGGCTCCACTCCTGGTGGTGCCCTTCCGTCAATTCCTTTAAGTTTCAGCTTTGCAACCATACTTCCCCCGGATCCCAAAAGCTTTGGTTTCCCGGAAGCTGCCCGCCGAGTCATCGGAGGAACGTCGGCGGATCGCTAGCTGGCATCGTTTATGGTTAGAACTAGGGCGGTATCTGATCGCCTTCGAACCTCTAACTTTCGTTCTTGATCAATGAAAGCGTTTTTGGCAAATGCTTTCGCTTCTGTCCGTCTTGCGACGATCCAAGAATTTCACCTCTAACGTCGCAATACGAATGCCCCCATCCGTTCCTATTAATCATTACCTCGGGGTTCCGAAAACCAACAAAATAGAACCGAGGTCCTATTCCATTATTCCATGCACACAGTATTCAGGCGATGTTTTAGCCTGCTTTAAGCACTCTAATTTGTTCAAAGTAAACGTGCCGGCCCACCTCGACACTCAGTAAAGAGCACCGCGGTGGGATTGAGATTGGGCCGCCCGACAAGAGCTAAGCCCACCGGCAGGACGTCCCGCGGACACGCCAGTTGACACCGCGAGCGATGAACCGGCGGCGCGGGACACAAATTCGACTACGAGCTTTTTAACCGCAACAACTTTAATATACGCTATTGGAGCTGGTGTTACCGCGGCTGCTGGCACCAGACTTGCCCTCCAATTGATCCTCGTTAAAGGGTTTAGAGTGTACTCATTCCGATTACGGGGCCTCGGATGAGTCCCGTATCGTTATTTTTCGTCACTACCTCCCCGTGCCGGGAGTGGGTAATTTGCGCGCCTGCTGCCTTCCTTGGATGTGGTAGCCGTTTCTCAGGCTCCCTCTCCGGAATCGAACCCTGATTCCCCGTTACCCGTTACAACCATGGTAGGCGCAGAACCTACCATCGACAGTTGATAAGGCAGACATTTGAAAGATGCGTCGCCGGTGCGAGACCGTGCGATCAGCAAAAAGTTATTCAGAGTCACCAAGGTGTACGGTAACGGTTTGACCCGCCACCGATTGGTTTTGATCTAATAAAAGCGCTCCTTCCGTCTCCGGTCGGAGCTCTGTTTGCATGTATTAGCTCTAGAATTACCACAGTTATCCAAGTAAATGTGGGTACGATCTAAGGAACCATAACTGATTTAATGAGCCTTTCGCGGTTTCACCTTAATTTGGCTTGTACTGAGACATGCATGGCTTAATCTTTGAGACAAGCATATGACTACTGGCAGGATCAACCAGGGAGCTGTTAGCCGTTCGGATCGAGAACGACGGCCAGCCGGCCGGCCGAGAGCAAAAACCGTTGATCTTCGTCGTTAAACGAAGAAGAGGCTTTCAGACACTTCTCGACAGCGACTGCGGCGACGGCCGCCTCCCTACGACGAACAGACAAACAAGCGTCCGCAGCAAACTCGGTTCGAACACGGCGAGATTTTCCGTCATCGTCCTCTCGTCCGTTCGTACGTTCTCGACGTTGATGGCGGATGGAGGAGATAAAGACGTCCCTGCGTTTATTATTCGCACAAAACGACTCGCACTCATCGAAAACGCCCATCGACCGACCGCCCGCCCGCTCTGCCAGCAGAGTACTCTCTATAATATACGTGATATATTATATCTGGTGCTCCGTGTTTCGGTCGACCGTGCGCTAATACCGCGCCCGCGCGTTCATGCTCTCCTCTTTGCGAAAAAAAGTCGAGAGAACGCTTAGTTACGGGCGCGACGCACTTCGAAGACCATTGCGCGGCAGGTGCGGTTGTGGCTGGACGGGGATTATTGGTTTTCGTTTATTGGCGGTCGTATGATTGTGCGGAGGGACGATCATTTATCGCAACGCACCATACGTCGAGACGACGACGAAACTGGGACGACGGCGCCCGACGGTCGAACTAATAAATGATCCCGTTCGCTGGACGCTCGGCACAGTCGACCGCGGCGAACGCGCGCCGACCAAACGTGCCTTTTTTTTATATAATAATTTTTGAGAACGACAAGAACAACGGGCTCTGATCTACTGGCGCAGCAACGACGGCACGGTACTAAGGAGAGAGCGCGGCGGCACAAGGTTTCGTAGGAGAACTACTCAACAATCGCCGCCACATCGTCTACCCCTTTTCGGTGCGTGTTCCCCGTTTTCGATATGGCCCGCCCTCATCCGTCCTCATCGTCCCGTGTTTCAAAAAAATTATATCTCTCTGGTAATAAAAATTGTCGGACTTTACTTTTGCCCGTAAACAGCTTTCACATATTCTCGGACACATTCGTCGCTAGATTGAAAGCGTCTTGGTTATAAAAATCTGTGGTCGAACGCATATTCGCTCGGATAAATCTTTGGAGTTGTTGCAAATTTTGTGTTGTAGTCGGAGAACCGACCAGCGGTAAACGCTTATATTTGCCGGCAAATGGGACATCTGGAGTATTTTACGTCCGGATTGCCCCGCAGGCTTGCTGTGAATTTCACCGCGCGCGCGAGAGACTTAGCAGCGATCCTTATATTATGGCTCTCGGACATCCGCGGTGCGAATTGAGAAAGGATCCCGCTAAAAATGCAAACTTTCGTGTACGGGTCCGGAACCGTGAAAACGACAAAATAGAGGCAGCACTCACCACAGTACTCTTTCACGGACGTTATAGACACCATACGTTTACATCGCTACAAGCCGACGGACACCAGCCGACCTCGCGGTCGACTGCTGCCCTACTATTATCTGCGGGCCATGGTTCGAGGTTAATGGTCACGGTCGCCCTACGGTCTTAGTAATGTTGGGTCGGAAAGCCTATCGGGATTCTCGGGCGAGGTCCCCTAAAAACCGGTCCGGCGGGTGTAAATGGTGACTTTGTCGAAAATTTCGGTCGAACCGGGTTCGGAGTCGGGACGCGCGAATCTGACGGAACGGCGGGCGGGCGAGGCCGGCCGGTCGTTCGGGACCGTTCCGCGGGCGAACCCTTCCGTGGGCGAGCTGCCGATCCGCGGATTTTCGGCTAGCGCCGGCCTGCGGACGCGGCGGCTACTTTTCGTCGGTGAATTTCCGAGTTCTCGGTTAAGAAGGAATCCAAGAATATCGCTCGATGCCGATTTGAACTTTCCTCGCCGTCGCTCGCGGTCGCCGACACGTACCCAAAACCCTTCAGTGGGCGGCCTGTAGGTCCGCGGTGTTTCGCTTACCGCCGGCCGGCGGACGCGGCGGCTACTTTTTCGTCGGTGAATTTTCGACTTCTCCGGTCAGGAAGGAATCCAAGAATATCGCTCGATGCCGTGATTTGAACTTTCCTCGCCGTCGCTCGCGGTCGCCGAACGTACCCAAAACCCTTCAGTGGGCGGCCCTGTAGGTCCGCGGTGTTTCGCTTACCGCCGGCCCGCGGACGCGGCGGCTACTTTTCGTCGGTGAATTTTCGACGTCTCGGTCAGGAAGGATCCAAGAATATCGCTCGATGCCGGTTTTGAACTTTCCTCGCCGTCGCTCGCGGTCGCCGAACGTACCCAAAACCCTTCAGTGGGCGGCCTGTAGGTCCGCTGTGTTTCGATTACCGC
>JASCIT010000172.1:20000-22500 GCA_036711955.1 Digitonthophagus gazella
ACGTACTATTGAACTCTCTCTTCAAAGTTCTTTTCAACTTTCCCTCACGGTACTTGTTCGCTATCGGTCTCGTGGTCATATTTAGCCTTAGATGGAGTTTACCACCCACTTAGGGCTGCACTCTCAAGCAACCCGACTCTGAGGAGAGATCCTCCCGCTACCGACGGCCGCCTCTACGGGCCTGGCACCCTCTCTGGGTAAGTGGCCCCGTTCAAGAAGGACTTGGGCTCGCCGTGCGATCTCGGGATAGCGGATCCTCCCTAACACCACATTTCCCGGCGTCCGTTTCCGGCCGCGGGATTCGGTGCTGGGCTCTTCCCTGTTCGCTCGCCGCTACTGAGGGAATCCTAGTTAGTTTCTTTTCCTCCGCTTAGTAATATGCTTAAATTCAGCGGGTAGCCTCACCTGCTCTGAGGTCGCGTTTTCGTTTACAGCACAGCACGGCAGCAGCAGAGAGCACGGCTAATGCGCGCTCCGCTTGCTTGCTCGCCCGCTTGCTTATAAATGTATGGTAGTAAAAAGCCTCCGGTTTAAGCGGCACGCCGCCGGCCGGGTCCGTCGTCGCCACTTTGGACGACGAACGGGTTCGTCTTATATTATCATTTAAATAATAATAAAAAACTACTGCCCCGGACGCTCGATCTATCGGTCAGACGACGATAAGTTGTCAAACGTAGACACGTTCGTCGCGGCTGTTAACACCCAGAGGACGTAGAACGACCTGAGACGACGACGACTCTAAGGACGTCTTGCGTCGGCCGCCGTCCTCGGCAGCCACAGGGCGAACGCCCGTTCCCACAACATATATATTTTGGGATTAATTGCGGCGTAATCCTTAAACGTGGTTAAACGTACCGGAGGCGCGCGACACGCTTCAGGCGTACGATAAGCACGAAGACCAGCTCGTTCATCCGCTAAAAATATACCTATCTCTGACACGTCGACCGATGTCGAGTCACGGACTGACGCTCGCGACAAATGCTAAACGCAAGTGCGCGATGGTATATCAGCCGCAACCGGTACACAGGCTGTAATTTAAGCCGACGCGCGTTCCTCCGTCCGAGAACGACGCCAACGAAGATTCGAAGGCGTCCCGATCGGCTCATTGGAGGCGCTCGAACGGCCATATACTTGCCACGGCGAGCGCCGTTTAACGGCGCCTTAGCACGCCCGGCAGTCGTGGAAATTGAAAACGACCCTCAGCCAGGAGTGGTCCAGGAACAGTATCCGAAGACCGCAATGTGCGTTCGAAGTGTCGATGTTCAAGTGTCCTGCAGTTCACAATTTGACGCGCAATTAGCTGCGTTCTTCATCGACCCACGAGCCAAGTGATCCACCGTTCAGGGTAATCTTTTATATCACGTTACTTATTCGTAACTACGCCACGAGCACACTCGCGGTGCTGCGGCGGATTTTGGCTAGTTTCGTTCGTGCAACGCTTTCAACAGGCGTTTTTGCTCTATCTCTCTCGCAGCGGACTGACTGCCGAAGAGACGCGCGCGTTCTACCGCCCGTTGATTAACAACGGGATGTCCCGGTGACGCGCTCTCGGCGGCACTCGTTCGGCCTCCGTCGTCGACTTCATCGCCGTCGTCGTCGTGCGAGGTGTACTGAACAACAACAAAGTTTTCGTTCGGGCGAAGATCATTTAACCACCGTCGGAGTTCGCGCTCCGGGCGCGCTTCTCCTGTTCGTCGGTCGGGCGTCGACATTGGCGACGCCACGGTCTTCCGCGACGATAGGTACCCGAAGAACGTTTTTTGTTATATCGTTGTCGTACCCTCGGCGCACGGTATTCGACCGACGGACTATCGTTCGGTCTGGTCGGAAGCGCCGGCGTTAGCCTGCCGAGATACCGTCGTCTAGCGACGGAAGAACGTCTTCCTCTAAACATAATATACGCTATTTTTTGAAAAGAGTAATTCGAGCCAAAGAACTGTTCGAAAAGGCGAGAGCGCGCCGCCCGCACACCGAGCCGCGCCATCGAAAGGCGCGCGTGATACTCGGGGAGGAGCGCGGAAAGGTAGCGAACGGTATTATTACTTAGTAATATCCGCTCGTCCTCTCCTTTCTCTCGACCTGGTTTTATAACGACTGCGGCAAAGACGACGGCGCAACACGCCAAACGCCGAAGGGGTGCGCGCGGTCGGTGGTCGACGTTCGCTCTCGGACGAGGACGCGTCGTATTTCGTTCGACGCGATCACATCGCCGCCGGCGAACGATCGGCTATCACCGCCGCTGCGTCTTCCCTTCGTTATCGTAAGAGAACGTGTGCGGCCGCGCTTGCCGCTCTATTGCGGCGGTCGGCGGGCGGCGACTGAGTAACGCCATCTCGGCGAACACGTCTGCCATGTATGCGCCCGGCCGACCACGACGCGTGTCGTTTACTCTATGCTGTCTTTTCCCGGGGTCGCTCTACTGCTGCCAACTACTTGCCCGAGCTACACCTGTCTACTACTTGATTAAGAACGGCTACGCGAACCGGCGGACGCCTCCGCC
>JASCIT010000173.1:0-32352 GCA_036711955.1 Digitonthophagus gazella
AACATTTCAAATATGCAATTCCTTCATGTGCTAACGATTGAAAAAAAACAGGAACAAATCAGTCAAATGCGAGTGACAAGTATTAAATTATGCAAAAGTGGCTTTATTCAACAATCGGTGATTAAATGCATCATGATGAGTACTTAATTATATTAAGCATGTTGAAGAGAAGTTGTAGCTTGTTATAGAAAGCATGCTAGAGAAGAGTGAAAGAAGCCAAATGGTGGGTAAGAAAAGAATGAGACGGTACCGTAGACCTGGAGTAGTCAGAATTGGATATGGTAAGAATGGGAAGGAAGAAAAATGTCTCATGTAACAATCAACTACTCTCACGCAATTACGCGTTAATCAAAACAATAACAACGATGCAAGTACATTGGCTTGTAACCATAACAAGAAAAAAAGGAAAGTGTGTCCTAATTTGCGGATCGGACAACAGTATACGGTGGAAACGAGTTGAATGGAGTGGCGGCGTCATCGTTCTGTCGCTCGCAGGGCCTTCATCCATCGGCGAGTAAGGAGGGAATGGGATTTTCGACCGCCTCCTTCAAGTTCATCCACTCCTAAATATGCACATCTAAATATTTGAATATTTGAATGAAGACGGTGCGACTGACATGGAAGCAGAGCACCCTCATCTCTGTCTCGTCCCTTCGGCTGTCGATGAAGAAGTCGACTAAGGCCGTGTATTCACGCTGAAGAAGATCATCCAGTCATGTCCACATTGCCATCTTTCAACGATGCTCTTTCGCCACTATATATCGATCGATCGATAATAGTTTCATCAATCGATCGATGATCGATAGGGGAGGGCAGAGTAAGTCCATGACTGTCATGACAGGGATGACGATTGATCAACGTCTTTGTGGAGACTCTTGTCGAGAATTTTTGCTGACTCACCAGTGAGTTAGAGAACTTGAATATGGCATTTTCATGTGCCATAATGTGCTTTACGTAAACAACGATGGCACCAGTGCTACATTTCGGCAGGATTTGCTCGGATCCGTAGCTCGAATGATTTTCTCCACCTGTGATAACGATGTGCTTTCTTTTCCCGTATCTTTGCCTCTCTAACCCCCATCTCACTCACTCCTACTCACTCTCCCCTCCTTCCCTTCTCCGTCTATTTCCGTCTCTCCCTCTTACGTCACCTCTCTCTCTCTCTCTCTCTCTCTCTCTCTCTCCGCTAGAGTCTTAACGGAATGAGGCAGACTTACACAAAGGCGCCGTTCTTCGATAGGAAAGGTATTCCCCCAGTGACCACTGCGAGCTTCCACGTCGATAGTCCCGGCACGATAGAAGGACCGTAGTAACGCCTTCAATATTAACCATTCAATCCACCCGTTTACGCCTGTTTTTTTTGTTGCCATATTTGCGAATGGCAGAAGAAAAGAGTGAACAAGGAAGGAGAGAATGGGAAACGTGACGTACGGAGGCGCTGCCGTATCTTAGCAAATGCCCCGTTTCGTCAAAATTGAACGAAATTTCAGCGGTCTGGTAAAGGATGCATTATTACACGACGAAACAATCATGCACTGTCGGCATAATATTGCCGTAGAACGGTGTGGAATAGCTTGGACATCATCTTGGACATGTACTTACCCCGCCGAAGCCGCGTGCCTCGCTGCCGCTCATTGAACATCGAGAAACTCTGCGCACGGCTACCAACCTGATAAATTAACTAAATTAATTAAAGAGAACAGATCCGCTTGGCATGCGTGCGTACATCTCACAATCTTTCCTGGGATGAACGTGGGACGACGGGAGACGCAGAGAAAGAGAGAGAGGATAATTTCGCACGATGTTGCCACTCCACCTGTGAATGAATGGACGTTCACTACACGGCGCGTATTCCGTTATCACATATGTAATTAGTCACGTTATTGTACAATTTTTACGAAGACGTCGATTCCTTCTGCGAAAATCTCTTCAAAACATTAGAACAACTCGCACTCAATAAAATTAAAACTCGCACTCAATATAATAATTCGCACGCATTTTCATAGGCAGCAAGAGAGTGGCATAACAGGCGCAATAAAGGGAAAGGACGACAAAGGCGCGACAACGAAGTGCAACGAAGATCACTCCAACGAGACAACGATTCGAGTGCCATTTGAACTGCGGCTCTCCTCTCATCTACCACCCCCCCCCCCTCGCTTCCCCAATCTTCGCGCTCATCGCCATCTTTCAATAAAATCTTTCTCTTCCTCATTTCTGGCATCTTTTTGTTTCCGTTTCTTCCACCTCCTCTCTCTCTCTCCCTCCCTCTCTCCCTCTACCTCACCCTCTTGATTGCACAGCGTCAATGCATTTGTAGTCAATGCAAAGGGAACAATTCACTACAGTATGCATCAGAATGGGCGATACATGATATACTGTGGATTTTCTAAAACAATGAAAATAAGAGCGTAAATATTTGATAAGTTGCTGAACGATGATTTCTTTCAGATTTACAATGGAGCAATTTCGGAAGCAAACCTTGCACGGCGTTATTGCAGTCAACTGGGAGGTATTGAAAACCGTCCAACCACCTCTCGTTACACATTCTGCCACAAAAAAAGGAGAGAGAGAGATGGAAATTTAAAAAAGAAAAAGAGAGAGGAGTGTTTAAATATGTGCACTTGCAGCTGATAATACGATAATTTCGGAGGGGACGAACATCCTGAGTGTATGGTACTACCAAACTGATTTACGGCTCCTCTATGGCTTCTACGCCCACTTCAGTACCGGTAATAGTGTTTAGTATACGGTCATACCGGCATTGGCCGATGAAAATGAACTGATCGTGAAGGACACCAGGAGGTACTGTAGCGTACGCTTCACGGTGCAGTGAAGAACAAAGGGGCGGGGCGGGGAAGGAGTGAGTAAAGATGCAAAGAAGTGGTCGGTTACAGTATGCAAAGACATCGTTCACACGACAATGACAGGAATTATTCAATCACCTGGCTATCCATCTCCAACTGCGGAGAATAAGTCAGTTGGTTATTCAAAAATGAGAGCCACATTTGACTTCTGAAGTTGCATCCTTACTACTCATGTCCCAATGCCATTCTTAATTGTTAAATAAAATGCAAAGTCTTTCTTTTATTATTCGTTCCAGTAGATTTATGTTTTTTTTATATTAACATGACTTGGGTTTTATCCATCGCAAAGGAAGTGCAAGTGGACGATTCGCGTTCCGAGCGGCAATCGCGTCAAGCTCATCTTCCACGATTTTGACGTTACGCAATACCCGCTGGTGACGTGGCACGACGATACAAAGCATTGGCTGGCGATAGGTTCTGTCGCTCGGAACCGGCGTACTTCAAGGTACTCTGTCCCCCCAAAAGTCGGCCATTTGTGTCATTCGACGACATCGCAAATCGCATTCACACTTCCAATTTACGAATATATCCCCTAGATAACGACGGAAATCGCGAGTGCCACGGTGAAGAGTGATACGGGAACGAATGTGACGACGACGACGACGTCATTTTGCAATGATGCCGCCGTTCCCATCGACATTCTGGTGTGGCATTTTTGACTGTGCAGCACTGCCAACATCTTAGGAAGCGTTTTCTTGTTGATTCCCTTTCTTCTTTGGCAATGCGTTGGCGTTAAAGAGAGAATGGCACAGAGAGAGAGAATGAGAAGAGAAGACGGCAGAAGAGTGGCGTTACAGAGCCGTTCGAATGAGATGACCATCGAGATGGGCAGCAAGGGAAATCATCCGCCTAAATTCTGGCTCTCCTGGAAGACGCAAGGTTTTTTCTTCGTTTTTTATAAAATTCTAAACTCGTAAAATGAGCAACTTCTAAATTGTTTTCACTTTTTTCTTTGAAAATGTGTACATTGTTTTCTTCTAAAGGCTGCGGCGGAGAAATTATCGCCAACAATACCAAGATTCTCACGAAGATGCCAGATTTCGCGAATTACTTGTCCGACGTTCGTCCCCTTGCCTTATTTTTGTTTACTATCTTTATTTCCCTCCTTAACACTTTTTATGCGCTTTTATCTCAATCTTTATCTTCCTCTCTCCCTCCCTCTTTCGCTCTCTCTCTCCCTCCCTTTCACGTTCTCTCTCTCCCTCTGATCGACGTCCGTTTAGGACAGTATCATCGAGTGTGAATGGCGAATCGCAGCTCCATTTGGCAAGCGCGTCAAATTCACAGTCTTCAAGATGGCAGTTGCATCAGAAGACCCGACGCCGTGTAATTTGGAGAAGGACGACTTCCGTGGCGTCGCCGTTCGTGTTTCACGGCATTTAGTGGTGTTGTGTGAAGGATAGACACGACATTTTCATCTTCCGTTCCTCCTTTTCTCCCGATATTTTCAAAAAATTTGACATAAAAAAAAGAGAAAAAAGAGAGAAATAAGAGCTGTTTCCAGTTCTATAATGGAATCAACAACTTGTCGACGGCGGCGTCGGTTGTCAGATGCGATCGCATCAACGCGCCATTCGAGCAGTATTCGTCTTCCAGCGAGCTGTTCGTCAAGTTCAAGGTGCGCCGAGTTGACGAGAGAGAGAGGCAATTATAGCGGTGTTATCCTGAGGAACGGAAACGATGGCGTGAATAAGTAGATGTGAGTAGGGAACGTTCTTTCGGTTGGACACATCATTTATAAGTCCATTTATAATTTTAACGAAAGGGAAAAGGGGCTCTTTTTGTCGTGAAAGAACGCGCTCATCTGTTCGTCGTTGCAGTTCAAAAAGGCACTAGTGCCCCAGAATGGCGCTGTTTTCTTCGAAGCCTCCGTAGTATTCGTTGATACATCAGACAGAAACATATCGTGCGGCGCAGTATACAAACGTGCGTTTCTCTTTCTCTCTCCATTCTTCCTTCACTTGTTCATTCATTTCCGAATTTCCCATTCCCAGCTTTGCCACGCATTTTATTCTTTTTTTTTCAAATAGCAACGCCTTCAAATATGCCTTATTTCAAGAAAGTCGTCTCATTTCGTCAAAATGTTGATTTTTTAAAAATATGATTCGAAAAGCGTTCTCTTACTCGACATGACAACGAGGCGCACCACTTGCAGTGGATACGATGTCGAAAATCTCCATCCAATCACCGTCGTATCCTAAGATGTACCCTACTGAATAGAATGCGAATGGCTTGTACAAGTGCCACCAGGGCACTATATCAACTTCACCCTCCACGTCAGTGCCACCTCAAGAGATAGAGAGAGAGAGAGGGAGAGAGAGAGAGGGAGAAGGAAAAAAGGAAGGGGAGAGAAAGAGAAATGATTTCATCGCGGCTTTCCTACATCATCTTTCTCCTGTGGTGACATCGTGCATTCTTCCTTTCAAAGTTGCGTGGGAGAAATGGAAAGAAAGCCTTGAAACATGCGTGGGAGGGGGTACATTCAGGAATTCACGCCCATCGTCGAGAATATCATTCGATCGAATGATGAGACTCACTGTCAAGATGCACACAAACACTTCTCCGGATTAATCGTCGTCTTGCGCGGCGGAAATCGGCACGTTTTCTTTTTTTTTTCATCTCAATGCACGCCACTTTGTGTAGTCCTGCAAACAATTGTTGAGTCACGTGAGAAGTGCGTGCATGTGTGTGTGTGTGTGTGTGTGTGTGTCTGTTCTGGTGACTCTCATCGTATGAGTACGGTATTCCGGAAGAGACGACGTATGTGCCCCCAGCTTTCATGCTGAAAATACATATGGCATACAAGTACGGTATCTGCGAGAAGATGGGTTTCCATCCACTTTGCAGCACGTCGCCAAGGGAGAAAAATTTCTGCGGTTAGCGAAGACGGCAATCACCTTCCCCGTTCTCTCAACCGAAGTTTTCTCTTCGCCATCTTTACAAATATTCTCTTTTGTTCATATTGATGACGAAAGTGTTAATGTTCCTTCTGACAGGCCGTCGTTCAATTCTTTGCTGGTCGATTGACCGCACCACGATTCAACGGTGAAGGACTTGACGACAAGAAGGTTTCCTTTCAGTGCCAATTCATTCCAATAAAGATCCCTTTTCTTCTTGTTCGATTTAAGCATTAGTACTCGCTATTTATTGCAATGAGGAAATCGGAAGCTATTGCCGTATTGCTTACGGTGTACGAATTGTTGTTTGAATATTTCTAAAAGTTAACGTCTGGTGGTGATCGGTTGAATACGAAACGCTTTAATCCCTATCCTGAATCTTTACATCGAAAGTACTGAAAGAAATCGTGATGGTTGCAGTTCGGCTTCCTGTTGACGGCGAACGCAGCGTGCGGTGGCGTCGTCCTGGCATCCAATGAGGTGGCCGTCGAGTTGAAGGAGTACGCGCAACGTCGTCGTTGCAGGCACAAACGATCGTGCTGAAGGATTTGGCGGAGTCGGCGTCGTGCCACCTCGAAATTCGCCCTCCTGAAGGCGGTGAGCCATCTGTCCGACGTCTTCGCATAGCGACGATGTCAAATATTGCGGAGACATCGCGTGGCGTCGACGTTGAAAGTCGTCGTCGTCCTTCTGATTCTCCTCTCGACCACGTTGTTGTAGCTTCGGAGAACGTGCGCGTCTACGCCGCCATCACCGAGTATCACGTCAGCGCTCCTTCGCGAAGTACGTACATTTTTTGTCTGTCATCGTGGGTGGCGTCGTCGCTGACAGCGCTCGGCTTCATTTTGTGAAGAATACTTCGGATGGACGCACGACGACACTCCAGGGCGAGAGACTCACGCGACTTCTGTCCACTTTTCAGCGTCGACCGTGTCTCCGCTGGGCGTCTTTGCGCCACGAATCGATATCTACAGCGACGGCGCATTGTTGTGAGTGCACGACGAAGATTTCCTGTCATTTACATGACAGCCGTGGGGGCAGTATGATGACGCGACAACGTGAGCATCTGCAGCAAATCTCTCCAAGCCAGTACAGCGGACGTGAAGGAGATTCCGGAGGAAGCCATGCAAACGTTCACCGTCGATGCCAATAGCGTCGTCAGTTGCGCTCGTCGACAACGTTGTCGACTTCCCTTTTTTTCTTTGTGCCTCTCTTCTTTTGCATGATTACATGTGTGTATATATAGATTGCAATAAACTTCACCGGAGGCAAGAACACCGGCGAAGATTACATGAGTGTCACGTATTCGACCATCCGAAACGGTAATTTCAACGCCGATCTATCATCTCGACGCATAATATAACACTTATCTCCCATTTTCAGCGTGTGGTGGAATTTTGAAAAATCGCGTTGGTGTCGTGGAGTCGCCGTCGTACACGGTTCGTTTATCCTTCCATATTCCTCCGTTTCTCTGTCCACCGCCGAAATGAGTGGCGAAAATATTGGCAAATTCGCGCGCGAAGAAGAGCGATTACAGGAGAAATTCGAGTGCGAATGGCAAATTGAGAATACGCCAGGAAATAACATTTCCCTCAGTATCGAGTTCGTTTCCGTTTCCTCCCCCCCCCCCCTCCCAAACCAATGAAGGGTTGATCATTCCACATTTGCAGTAAACTCGTCTTGCCCATCTCTAATTTTTGTGCGTCGTCGTTCGTTGAGGTATTTCTGATTATTTCATATTTACGTTTTCGTCACGAATACATCTCTACTCCTCTCTCCTTCCTCATCCCTTTTTTCGTCACCTCTATTTTCTTAAATTCTTTCGGAGATGAGCCCGCGATTTATAATTAGATACGCGAGAAGAACTTCACGGGACGACTCTTCGGGCGCTACTGTCGCGGCATTCCGCCAGACGAATTCTCCGTACTCGTCCTTTCCTTCCGTTTCCCTTTTAATGCCGCTTCGATTGCACCGGTGATGTTGTCGTTGACTAGAGGCGCCGATTGCAGGCAGAGCAATTGTGGATTCGCATGCATTACGAACGCCGCCCGACGTCGAACCTAACGTATTTATCACTCTCTCTCTTCCCCTCTCTCTCTCTCTCCCCCCCCCCCCTCTCCCCATCTCTCCCTCTCTTTCCTCTCTTCCTCCCTCTCTTCCTCCCCCTCTTTCTCTCTCCCTCCCCCTCTCTCCTCTCTCTCCCTCTCTCTCTCTTCTCTCATTGCATATCATCCCTAAGAAAAGGCATCCTTTCTTTGCAGGACGACGAAGAGACTGTGGTGCCTAAGCTCGTCTTTACCTATGAAATGGGTAGGCATATGAATAATGAACGAATGGCGACACTTTCTTACACGAAATGCCGCCATTTTCCATGAGTTGATCGATGAGAGTATCGATTGAAAGCATTTCCAGAATCTGGCGGCGTAACTTCTTCGCACATCATTGAAAGTAATGAATTCGCATACCTCGAAGGGACGGTGGTGAAGTGGAAAGTGCGTACTGGTCGCCTTTCTTATCCCTTCTTTTCCTTCCTTATTCTTTATTCTTTCCGACGCTTAATTCTTCTTTCGAATGATCAATTAAGGTGGAAGGCACACCTGGCAACGGGCTTCTCTTCCATTTCCACCGTCTCGAATTGCCTAAAAATGCACCATTATATGTACGGTATCCGCTCTCTCTCTCGTCCTCTTTCTCTCACCCTCTTTCTCTCTCACCCTCTTTCTCTCTCATGTTCTTTCTCTCTCTCATGTTTTTTTTCTCTCTCTCATCTTCTTTCTCTCTCTCTCTCTCTCTCTCTCTCTTTTGCTTCCCACCCTTCCCTTCCAACTCCTATTCCTTCCTTTCTCCAATTGAAGAGATGCCATGTTCAGATAGACGCTGACCCCGATGCACAAGAGAACGTCTTCTTCGGCTATACACCACCAGAAGGTGACGCCTTTTCACCGATCAAACTTACCTGTTTTTTTGTTTGTGAATACAGATTTTTACCTGGCATCGGAGGTAGCAACGATTTCGTGGCACGTCACCCATGTCAAATCGAACAAACCGACCTTCAAGTCAGCCATGCTTTCTTTATATCTCTCCTCTCTCCTTCTCTCTTTCCCTCTTTCTTCTTTCTCTGTCTCCCTCTCTTCTCTTTTTCACTATCATGTCAAAATAAAAGTGCGTTTAGACTGGAATGGAGCTCTATTGCTCCGAAATCAGATGTCGCCGTTGACTTCAATCGTTCGTTCTCTTCCGTCGTCTTCTTCTTCTCCTCTTAACTTCTCATTTCTTTTGCTATTTTCTGTATTTTTATAGCGTTCACGTGTGGTGAGGTACTCAACGCGACGAATATTCCGAATATTCTGCGGTATCCGCCTCCTCCGAAAGGTAATTTATATTTGATTTATGCCATTTTCATTCCCTCCCCCGCTCTTCCCGGATAAAACGTATTGATTGAAAAATGGCATCTTTCAGAGACATACGACTCGAATGAGTACTGTCGATGGGTGATAAAGAGACCGATGTTTAGCGGAATCTGGATCAAATTCCTGGCTATGGACCTCGAAGAAGTCAGCCCACCGAGCGGCGCATTTCTTTCATTTTTCTTCATTTTTCTTCACATATTGCGAGGAAGTAAATGTTTCATTTGCAGCAACCTAACTGTGAGCTAGACAAAGTCATGCTCTCATCGCAAGAAGATCTGAACGCTCTCTCGCAGTCCGCACTTTTCGTCATCTTCCTCCTTTACACTCATTTTCTTCTCTCGCTTTCCCTCTCTCTCTCTCTCTCTCTCTCTCTTATCTCCCGCTTTCTCATGATAATGAATAAGCTAATCGCTAATGACATTGAAGGAGTGACGCAGAAGTGCTCAGCCATGCAAAATGTCTTAAGTCCGATGTTAACGAAACGATGAATTTCCAAGGAAATGCAGTGAGTGCCTGTTGTGTGCTGATTCCTCGCCAAATGGCAATTGTGTAGATAAATGTGCGAAGGGGGGGGGGAAGGAGAAAAAAGAAAAAGTTTATTTTACGAATTATATAAATTAGAATGGCATAAGGAGAGACTCACGTGGAGGTGAGTGAATTAAAATGAATAAATAGGCTGTTTGGGTGTCTGATAATGAGTGGTAAACGTATGTGAATTGATCGTTTAGTTCCTCGCTATCTACTTCGTCTCGGACAGATCCGTCAACCACGGCGGTTTCGAACTGGAATATTCGCTTAGTCAGTCGACGCATGCCATCCATTCCGTCCATTCCATCCATTCAATGACTTCTCGATACGAAGTACCGACCGCCTTTTAGACTGCAAATCTATCGAACGAATTCCTGCGACGGCATCACCGTTAGATGCCATCCTCACGTCTCCAGGCTATCCGAATAATTATGATGACAAACTAGGTATCTCATGCCTCTCTCGCTTTCTCTTTCTCTCTTCTTTTCTCTCTCTCTTTCTCGTTTTCTCTTCTTTTCTCTCTCTTTCTCTTTTTCTCTTCTTTTCTCTTTCTTTCTCTCTCTCTTTCTCTTTTTCTCTTCTTTTCTCTCTCTTTCTCTCTCCCTCTTTCCATTTTTTTGTTCCTCTCTCTTTCTCTCTTCTCTTCTTCTTATTTGCCAAGCGGCACATTCAAACGGAAATAAAACTTTGTCAGATTGTTCGTGGGTCATCCACGTCGATTCGGGTCGACGCCTCAAAATCGAAATTTTGGATTTGGCTTTGGAAAATTCCGGCGATGAATGCGACGCTGATAAGTTGGCCATAGTGAGCGAATTCCTTCTCACTCTTTTTACATGCTTTTAAGAAGGGAGGAGGGAGGGAGAGCGAGTGTTTAAGGGAGGGAGGGAAAGAGGGAGGGAGAGAGGGAGGAAAGAGGGAGGGAGAGAGGGAGGGAAAGAGGGAGGGAGAGGAGGAGGGAGAGAGAGGGAGGGAGAAAGAGGGAGGGAGAATGGAAGGGAGATATTGAGGGAAAGAAGGAGGGAGAGAGTGAGAGAGAGGGGAGGGATGGGGGGAGCGAGCTCCTCCGTGACGGCATTCCCTTGCAGTACCCCACGCATTCGTTGCGCACGAAAATGGGCAGAATCTTTTGTGGCACGAAGAGTAAGTACACGAAAGTGAGTCCTTTCTTCCTTTCCTATTCCAATGATACGGTAAGAAGGGCGAACTGAGATAGTGTCGAGAGAGAAAAAGAAATAGCACGTAGGAGAGAGAGAGAGAGAGAGAGAGAGAGAAATGACACGTAAGAGAGAGAGAGAGAGAGGGAGAGAGAGAAATTTATGTAAAAAATTGCTTAGGGCGATCATGCGAAATAAGAGCGCAAGAGAATCTTTTGTCGTCTCTAGGCACACATGAAATTGTGCGCAGAAAGTCGGCGTGAAAGGAGGTGCAATTGACAATTGCAGGAGCAGCTCGAATTCACGCTGCCATTGGGCAGGGCCTCCATTACTTTCACCTCCGATGAGAGGAATAACAAACGGGTACGGTAGCACAATACAGTACATGGCAGCATGCCTGGCATTCTAAATGAGGAGTGCCTTCATTCAGGATTCAAACTGCGTATTTTCGAGGCCATCGACGAGTGTGCCGATGACACCTTCGAGGTACGATTTCCACTCATTTTGATGCTCTTCCTTCTACCTTACTGTTCCTTTAATATATCTCCCTCTTTCTCTCTTTGATTCTCTCTCTCTTCCACTCTTTTACTTACTCTCCCTCTCTCCTTGACTTTCTCGTTCTCTCTCTCTCTCTCTCTCTCTCTCTCTCTCTCTCTCTTCGACATTTCAGTGGCATGACTTTAATCATCCTAACCTCTCCACTGCATCAGTCTCTTTTGAATATAACCTAACAATTTTGTTTCCAGTTAACAGAAGGATCACCTACTCACATCCTCACAACTCCCGGCTTCCCTAACCGTTTGTCTTTTATTCATCTTCTTCACATTTTTCGCCTTCGTCAGCCTTTTTTGATTATTACATCCATTTCTTTTCATAAATATAAAGAAATCTAAAGATAAAGGGAAAAAAGAAATCATAAAGAATTTTCATAAAGAAATGGATGCAATAATCTGTCGCTTTTTCCACTACCCTTCGCACGTAGATGCGTGGGCGTATTTGTGAATGCAGACTTGCCACGGTCGATGTCGTGCGGGTGGACGTTCCGTGCGCCGAATGCCCATCGCATCTCCTTCACCGTCGACCACAACATGTTTTCGCTCGGACCCGACGTCAGCAACGACGAGTATGTTCATCTACATTCTCACACGCTGCTGATGAGTATTCTTGAAAGTATGTGGAGAGAGTGGAAAAGGGCAGGAGGAATTGAGAAAAAGAGAATCATGAATGAGGATGGGACAAGGTGGAGGGCACACTGTTCACGCTTATTTTTCTGTCAAATAATAGTTGCATGGCGTTTATTTCTTGAGATACCAGTTCTTTATCTCTTTCCCTCTCTCTCTCTATCCCTTTCCCTCTCTCCCTCTCTATTTCTCCTTCTCTCTTTCTCCTTCTCCTCCTCCCTCTCCCTCTCTCCCTCCCTCTCTCCTTTTCCCCATCTCCTTTATTTGCTACGCTTAGCCCTCCGTTCAATTCGTCTCTCCTTGCCTCAATTACTACGCAAATAAAAAAAGAGGATTATGCGGGAGGGCAAAACAGAGAAATGCTTGAAATGACGATTAAATCGGCCATTTCCTTTGCCTCGCCACGTCAACATTTGTCCAAAAAATAGCCGCGTAAGTTTTATCAATGACAGCGGTGCAAAAAGTATGAAGAGTGAGGTGTTTGGTTGAGATCAGAAGGTGTTCAATTTTCGCAGCTACCGTACTAGGCGGCACCTGCAAGAGGGGTTGAATTGGAGATGAGTGAACACGTTGAAAAGGTTGGGCGAACATGGCTCGACCCAAAGGGGCGGCGTACCGAGAGCGGCGATGCGGGTGCCTCCGCACGAGACGCTCCAAGGGGTTGCGGCTGCGACGCGGACGCGGAGGCGGGAGCGGGAGCGGACGCGGGCGCAGATAGCATGGCTGGTGCGGGGCCGAATCCGGCTGCCCTCTTTCCAGTCAATATGTAGTAAAGGTTGGAGTTGGTGCCGCACGTCGAACAACCTAGAATGCTCCTCCATGGAAATCGTACTCCACCACCGTTACAGTAATCAGAATAGGTGGCCCACCGTACCCATGAAAGTGAACCCGACTTGAACCAATACGATCCTGTGTGGGCGATAAAAGGGGCGATAAGAAAAAGTCACCATTCGTGTTATCCGGATAGTACATAGTGTTGGAGTTGGAGGGATAGTAGTAATAGGTGTTCGATGCACTCGTCGACGGATAGTAGTAATAAGTGTATCCATTCGTGCCACAATTCGAGCACGAAGGCGTGTAGTAGTACGTCGTGGCCGTGTTCGTATTCGTGTTTGTGTTCGTCGGATAGTAATAGTAGTACGTGTAACCCGTATTCGATGGGTAGTAATACGTTGTGGTCGGCGTCGCGCCACTCTCAAATGCAGTTATGGTATCGTTCCCTTTGAATTCTGTCCGTGACGTCGGCACGGAAGAAAGAGAGAGAGAGAGGAAAAAGAGAGAAAGAGAAAGAGAGAGAGAGCCATAAGAAGAGAGCGCAGGAATAGTCAGCGAGGCAGAAGCGCCGCTACTTTCTCAGTAATGCGATATACGGTATGACGCTAAAGCATGTTGTCGACTAACGGTGAGCTTGGCCATGCTTGCACAAGACCAATCTGTATTCCCAACGCTAACGCTACAGTATCACGGTTGGTTCTACAGTAATATTACCGGTGTAACATAGTAACGTTGGTGATACGTACTAAATAGGAAGGTGTAGTCGTTGAATTGTGGATACTGACTCCAATGGAATACGACGACGTTCCGCACGTTGAGCACGAGAGCTGAGCCGACGAGAGGGCGAAGGACGCCGCGACGGCAATTGCTAATCTGAAGGCAGATTACTTCCCCATTTATTGATGCCGCCAGGCGTGTGACGACGTTGCAAAACGTTCCGAAGTGGAAAGAGAGAGAGGGAGAGAGAGAGAGAGAGAGAGAAAGAGAGAGAAAGAAGGACTCACCGGAGCATCTCGGTAGTACTGTCTTTCGGGCGCGTCAGCGTCTTCGACGTGATCTACGCTCTTTTCTTTTATATCGCTGCGGTCATCGGCGCGTCAACGCCTTTTTTTTTTCTTTTCCTCAGCTGCAAACACTGAAAAAAAGGCGAAGATGCGCAGCATTTGCCAATTTGCCGTACGTCGTTCTGGAATGTTTCGCGTACGTTGAGTGTGCCCACTCGTGTTTACTCGCCTTCTCCCCTCTTTCCATACTATCTGCGCACAAGACGCAGAGAAAAAAAGCAGCGTTCTTCCTGATTTCTTCTGTGGATGACTCATCGGTCGAGCCGCGCGTCGTCTAGGCAGGGATTGGTCTCTGCGGTGGAGGAGGGGGGTGGCATGCACGCAGATTCGCTCTCTTTATCTCTGCGTCGCTCTACAGCATGCACTCTGTTGACACGCGGCGTAGTCAGACGCATCGTCGGCGTCGTGGCTGAAATGCGGCCAAAAAGTGATCTCCTGTCCTGCTGCAAGTCAACAGATAAGCACAGGAAGTTGCCAAGCGGCGCGTTTCCTTTCCTTTGCCAGAATGTACAATGAATTCTGCACGGAAAAAAGTCAAACAAAAATACGGATTGGACGAGTGATTGCAGAGAAGAAAGGGAGAGGTAGCCTTTGAGAAAAGCGAAAGAACGAAGTAAAAGGACATCCGCTCTGCCATACGTTTTCGACTCAAGCGTGTGCCAAGGATTGCATTTTTATTAGTAAAAATGAAGATATTATGCCATTTTGCTGTCAAAAATGTAAGAAAATCGGAGAGCAGCCGAAAATCATAAGTAGCTCTTATAAATGTGCGCGTATTCCCATGAAAATCAAAAAAAGTAAGATTCCAGGAATGCCTAATTGAATGAGTTGGCTTCTTCAGTTGGCATTTCAATGAATGTCTCCTTTTCAGCAGATATTTCTAATCGATTAAAGACCATCCATCTCATCTATTTCAGATGCGAAGATGATGTCGTCGAACTCTACGATGGCTCCAGTGCACACGCGCCGCTGATTTCCAAGTTTGCAGCAATCACTCAACTTTGGTTATTTAAAAATGTGCCGGAAATCAAAGGTCTAATGAGGAAAATAGCGAAAAAGAGCGCAATAAAATGTGGCACACATAAAAGAAAGGAAAACGCCAACCACAGAATCCAATTGGACATTTCCCCAGATTCTGTGGCCGACATGCCCCGTCGACAATTTTCACGACATCAAATCATCTTCACGTCGTTCTGACGACGTCGATGTACAATCCTTTCACAGTTATTGGATTCAACGCGACCGTTTCGCTGGGTGAGAAGCGTCATCTGAATCCCGTATTCTCTCATTTCATTCACAACACTCTCTTTTTCCATTTATTTGAATATCTAGTAGTGAAGTAGTACTCTCATGAGTGCTGAAATACGCTAGCTGTAAATATAAAATACGAGTGCACACTCACCAACTCATGAATACTCATAGAAAGTGAGTACTCACTACTCATCATTCGTGCACACTGTAATATTGTTAAATAACTTGTATTTTATAATAACTAGAAAGGAAAAAAGTAACGAATTTGTTGTTGCAGCGGCTTGTGGAGGGCTTATTTCGCTACGTAATGGAGAAGAGCAACTCCTTCACAGTCCCAACTTCCCCGCCGTTCGTCGTTCACTCCTCCCTTCTCTCTCTCTCCCTCCCTCTCTCTCTCTCTTTCTTTCACATTCTCATTCTCTCCTTCCCCTTTACCTCTTTCTCACTCTCTATCGTTCTTTTAGCCATACCCCGGACCTGGCAACTGCACGTGGATCGTGCGAGCACCAGCGTTGCACTTCATTGACTTCTCGTAAGTGTTTGGCGACGTGTCGACGTGCACTAGTCGACGTTGCTTGCAGCATCGAGACGCTCTTCCTGCAGTACAGCACGAATTGCTCCACGGATCATTTGTCCATCAGAAACGGCGTTTTCAACGATGGCAACGAAACGTGTAAGCACTTTGTCGTCATCGCTACTGATCGACAGAGATTGACGCCAATATATTCGATTTATCGATTGACGCCAATATCTTCGATTTATCGATTGACGCCAATGTCTTCGATTTATTTGCGTGCATAATGTGTAAATATGTCTATCATAATGTTTATCATCTATTTTCCCGTTCCCCATGTGCAAGAGCCTTTATGGAACAAACGTAGCCAGCCTCTTTTGCTGAGAATGAGAGAACTCTTCAAATAGCGCAAAAATTGGGAAATCGTCTATACAAATTCTGACGAAACGATGCCAGTTAAGGCTCCGTTTCTTTCCATTTCACTGCTTCGTGGAAATATGCGGAGAAAAGGCGTGTGGTAGATGAATGAAGGAATTGCTTGCAGTGGGTGGCGACTACCTCGTCTATCGCAAATGTTACGACCAAAATGCAGGTAAAAAAAGTTTTGCGAGCATTTTATTTTTGAGCAAAATGAATTATTTATACAATGTACAGATTACGCAACGAAGCAGCGCTCGTGGAAGAATGAGATCATCGTCGATTTCGTCGTTATGAATGGCGTCAAAGTGATCCATTCGCCCCCTTTTTCCCCCCTCCCCCCTCGTCCCTCTCTCTCTCTCTCTCTCTCTCTCTCTCTGTATTGCAAGTCGATGCACTTCCAGATGCCGAACTTCGGTCATCCGAAGAGGTACGGCTTCGAGCTGAAGCTCAAGGCGACGGAAGAGAAGTGCGGAGGCAAAAATAACCGACGCAGCGGGCGAACTTACCGTACCCGTCTACTCCGGACAAATTCTCAGGTTTTTTTTGTTTGGTCAACGTCAACATCGACGCCGATCTCATCGCTATGGTCATTGCAGTCGCGTGTTGTGTGTGTGGGAAATGAATGCGGGCGCCGGATCACGCTACCTGCTTGACATCGAGTGGAAGGATAAAGAAGTATTCTCCCTTTCTTTTTCTCCTTTTTTGTAAAAATCTTTCTTCACCTTTAATTTGTTTATCTTCCTCCTTTTCTTTTTTTTTTCACTTTAATCCTTTCACACGCCATGCTATTTTCCTCCAGGGCTGGAATCTAATCGATTATCCAGACAAGGCGTGCTTCCCGGAAGTCATGGTATGTTCCCTTATGCGCGCTACCGTACTACGCGCAGATTCATAACAATCGCGTGGTCGTTATGACGCAGTGTGACTATCGAAGGCGCACTTACCGTATCAAAGGAGAAATGGTGACAAAACGGGGGTGGATTGATGGCAGATTGCGGAAGGACCAGAGAGATACTGGTACATGTTTGGGCGGCATTTCAAATTCTGCAATACCTCAACGAGCACCGTGACAGCGTCCGATATCGCCACTGTTAGGTATGTCAATGGGAGGACAGCGGGAATTGATGGTGAGGAGCGTCACGACGATCCTTTCTCTCTCTCTCTCTCCCTTTCTCTCTCTCTCTACGTCTCTCTGTCTTTTCCGTTATTCCATGGTATCGATTGATGTCGAATAAAAGAAAAGGCCAAAAAAGCGTTTCGTGCATTTCCAAGATATACGGGCATGCGATGGCGTCCGAATCTTCGGTACTACTTTGACACGGACCCCCTTGGACAGGAAGATGAATTCCATCAATTTACCATCAAATACAAGAAGGTGCGGCAATCGATCGATGTCTTCACTCATATTCATCGCCATCCATACTCATTGTGTATGCATTCGCTTGACTGACACGCCGCGACGTGCTCTCGATGTCCCGTCTCTTTCCCCTGTCTCCTTCCCTTCCCTCCTCGCCTTTCCCGATCGGAGACGACCCCCCGTCGACGTTGCCGCACTTCTGTGAGTGCCTTTTCAGGTGCCGGCATACTTTGACGAGAATGGCTGTCAAATGTTGTGGAAGGATGAAGACGTCGAAGGCGGCACCTTCTCCAAGTTAATTGCTCCCAGTCGTGATTTCATCGAGAGTTCCGACACCAAAATGTGTGCGTATTTTATCATTGTGAATCGATACTTGAGACGTAGGAGCGAAGGATGGTGACGATCTACCACTATCGCGACATTCTTCAACCCCTCCATACCCTTTACCACACGATTACTTCTCTTTACTTTCCAACTCCCATCCAAAATTCTGTCAACTAAGTTTGTCGCACTTGCAAAAGGCTAAAGAGATAATGGTATGATCAGCGCGTGATCTACCTTGATCTACTTTCGAATGACGAGTATGTTGCAAAGGAGGTCGACGATGAGGTCGCATTGCAGTCTTCTGTCACATCCGCATACAGCGCACGCGGCGTTGGCGCGGCACGACACACATTCAAATAAGCAATTATACGGAGACTCCTTATCGCCAGGAAAGGCCCAACTTCTGTGCCACATACGCGCCTCTTATCGATATACACGGTTCGTGGGCAGCTTTCTATTTTTATTACCTATTTTCGTCTTCTTTTTACCTTATTTTACTGTGATAATATTATATTATTATGAATTACAATCGAGAGAAAGAGTGAGAGAGAGAGAGAGAAAGAAAGCGTACATGCGCGAGGCATCGCGCAATAAATGGCAGGTGTGCTCGGATCCGAGGAAGACGAAATCGAGAAGGTCGAAGAAATTGTGTGCGGCGCCACGCTGAATCGCATCAATGTCAGCACGTCGACGGGCGTCGTCTTCGGCATTTGCGCCATCGTCGACGCCTTCTGAAGCCATTGCAGGCACTCCGCAATCGGACGTACACGCTGGCAACGAATGTGCCCGTCATCGACATGTACTTCAGCATTCCGCGCGTTATCTCGCGCAACGAAGTGACGACGTTCAATTTGGAAGTCACCTTCCAAGGTACGCCCACGCATTACACCCCTGCCCTCTCGGGCGCAATGTACGCCCACGCATTTCATGCCTGCCCCTCCCTGGCGCAAAGTACGCCCACGCATGCCATGCCCGTCTTTATTACCTCCCTCCTTCATCCATCGCTTGCCATGACACGCGCCACTTAGCATGGGAAGACATCGACGGCTTCTCCCCTTCTCATTTTCCATTCCCTCAGATATTTTCTGAATTCAGACAATGATTAATACAGCTCTTTCCTTTTTGCCTTTCTCAATTCCGCTATCCTTGTCGAATCAAATCATTCGCATTCCATTTCAGAATGCGGCGGCATCATCCAAGATCCTAACGTGGGCATCATCAAGTCGCCAGGATACGATTCCGGCGGCTACTTGCCGAATCAGCACTGCATCTGGTACATTCGCGCACCGCGAGGCCAAGTCGTTCAGGTACTCTTTCTCCATTTTGACATCCACTTTCATTTAATCATTCACATTTCAAACGCGCGTCATATTTTGGTATTTATTTAGCGTAATCAAGCGGTGATCATCTCCTACATATACACTCAGAGAAGAATCACGAAATGATTTGGGGAAATGAAGAAGTGATTTGAATCATTCAAGTGAATCAAAAAAGTGGTTTGAGGCGTTGGAAGGGGACGAACACCCCCCTCTTCCATGTTGCGAGGATAAGTGATTGCAAACACTATATGAAGGGAGAGAGAGAGAAGTATGCTCGTCATTCATTCACATGTCGCATTGTGGGTACACAAAATAATGTATGCGCTCCCGCGAAGCCTACACATTCGTACATAAGAAACTGTATTACAATAAGTAGATACGAACTTCTTACGGTAACTCTGCCGGAGGTACCCTTACCGTGAGAACATGATGGAACAACGTTCAATTTATTTTAATCTTTTTCTGTCTAATTTGTGTCACGAGGAGTGATTGCGCCTGTAGGACGTCGAACGAAAGAGACACAATCGCATGTTTAACGCATTTCAAAAATGTCCAAAATTTAAGGAAAACCTGCCAACTTTTTGCGTGATTAAGCATGTTGCAATGGCTGAAAGGAATAGCTTTTCAAAATGGCATATAGTGCGTGCCATAAATGCCCGGGTACGGTAAAACAACCGTAATCTTGTCAATAAAGTACACAAATGCGGGCATATATGTATTGTCTACCCTGCACAGCACCTAGGCCCAACTACAAATATCGGTCAATATGCCACGCTTGATAAATGTTAGATGCCGTATAGATTAGCCCTAGCATCTGCATAGTGTCCCCTCCCCCCCCCCTCCCTCCACACCCCTCCCTCCCTCTCTCTCCCTCTCTCTCTCTCCCTCCCCCTCCCTTTCTCTCCCTCTCTTTCCCTCTCTCTCCCTCCCTCTCCCTCCCTCTCCCCCTCCTCCCTCCCCCTCCCTCATCCCTCTCCCTCCCCCTTCCTCCCTCCCCCCCCCCCCTCCTCCCCTCTCCCTCCCTTCCCATTTGTGTAATGTCCACATTCACACACGACTTCTGCCAAAACTATTCATTAGTGCGCAAAAATGATTCGTAGGGGCGATTGTAAGTACAGTGGAAGATATGCGAGAAAGCGAAATACTGATGACTCTTATGCATGCTTCAGCATCTTTCATTGCTGAGGCGTGGGCGGCGCGAATCCGGCATCGCGCTTGCCGTAGTAACCGTAGTAGCCACCGTAGCCGTAGTACGAAGGGTAACCGTAGTATCCCTGGAAATACACCATGATTTTGCGAAGATTGGAATGGCGTTGGAAGGGCGTTGGGAGGTGGCTGGCGTGAGGTGGAAAGAGGGAGGTGAATGGAAATGACTGACATAGTACGAGTAAGGATAGTAGTATCCCCAGTACTGCGCGTCGACGACGGCGAGCGCACAGAGGACGAGCAGAGCGAGCACAACACTTAAATAAGGACCACAATTGCTAGCTGGTCACTTGAATGGCTCGGCGGTGATGGCGTGGAAAGAGGCGTGTAATTGGCACGATGAGCAGAAACTGACATCCTCATCGTCGTCGACATCGTCGGTTGCGTCGGATGGAAGAGAGAAGAGTGATTCGAAAGGCTGATGCTTCTGTGTGGTGGCCCTCCCCCCACGAAGCGTTCCTCTTTTATACGCCCGGTGGTAACGCTTTCTCGTAGGCGGATAGCACATCTTTCTTATTTGTTACCCGGCTCTCCAAACTTTTCCGTTTACTAAAACATGCTGTAAGGATGCGCAAAACGTTGCAAAAGGCAGGCATTGAAGAGGAGCATTCTCTGAAATGTTCGCTCTTCATTGTTTGTCCTTCACTAAAAACACACACACATTTCTGAAGATTAGTTGGACGCCACCGTGGAAGGCTAATACTTTGCGTGGCATGTGACTCGCTTATTCTGAATTGCGTCGACGAGCCAAGCTTGCCTTTGCTTGCCGTTTCCTCACCCTGGCTTATCGTTGTGCACGGCAAGGCGAACGCTCTTTTTTCGACAATATTTGCAATACATTTCACGTATAAAGACACACAAGTGGCCATTAATTTAAATAATCGCCAAACATTTACATCACTTTCTCAATTAATTAACCCGGTTGGTTTTGGGTGATCCGTGAAGAAGACTCCAAATTTGAGTTAATGCATTGGGCGCTCTTTGTTGTCTGTGCATTACCTTTGACACAAAGACAAAAGACTATCTTTGATACACATGTACCCTTAGCTTACATAGTCCATTTATTCCAGAAACAAAAATCACTTTAGGCCTTTAATCGTTGCACTTAATGTCACACAAAAATCTAATTCCAAATGAGAAACGACATGGTCTCCGTCGTCAGTGGCATCGGTGCCCTTCTCACCGCGCAATGAGCAACGTTCTCTAGATACTCTCCTGTAAGAGATACACGCCAAGTACGCCACCGTACACTTTTGTTTGTCGTGGAATCGCGAGTGGGGGGGGGGGGAGAGTGCACGTGGCACGCTTTGCACCACGGCCATTGGGGGGTACTCCAAACGTTTTCTGTGCTGCACAACGCGTTGTCGGCCGACCGTTGTTCCCTTGATTTATTGACAGAGAACGGTTAGAAACTACTTCCAAAAACGCTTCTGTGCGTTCTTTTGAACGCCTTTTTTGTTCGAAAGAGTGGTGTTTTCTTTTTCGTTTTCCTTTTTTCGTCCTTTCTTTTCCCACCCATCAAATGAAGTAATGAGCGAAGATTGAACATGGAGTGTTGCGAATTCATTTTATTCACCCATTGTGAGGGCTTTTTGTGAAAGAATGTAATGGTGCAAAAGTACTGGTTCAATTGCGAGTAAGGCCATTGCGAGCAGTACGGTGGCAGTACGGTGGCATTACAGTATTTGAGATGGTAGAGATGTGGCATTGAGCATGCGACAGGCAGGCAGCCACTCTTTATTGTTGCGGTGCGGGAGCAAAGCCGGCATCGCGCTTGCCGTAGTATCCGTAGTATCCGTACGAGGGGTAGCCGTAACCGTATCCGTAGCCACCGTAGCCTCCGTAACCCTACAGAATGCGCTGTCCGTACTTGTCCACGAAACGAACATTGAACTATGAGTGTAAAAAAATATGCAGAAATAATAATAAATGCCCCGATAAAAGGTGAAGTAATCGTGAGAATGGAATAAAAGAGACGTACGTAGTACGACGAGTAGGGGTAGTATCCGCCGTAGTAGTACTGGGCGTTGACGGCGGCAAGAGCGCACAGGGCGACGAGAGCGAGGATGAAGCTACAAAAGCATGCCATTCTGGCGTGGATTCAGAAGGCGGGGAGGGGGGAGAGAATCTGAAGAGAGGAGAGTGAAATCAGACGAGAGGGGGGGGGGGAAGAAGAAGAAGAAAGGAGGAGGAGGAGGAGGAGGAGGAGGAAGAAGTCGTCCAAAACGGGGGGGGGGGGGGGGGCATCTCGAAATGGGCGAAGGCAAACGTACACGTTGACGCTGGACATGTTGGAGGAGGTTGTTGGAGAGAGGGAAGAGTAGTTGGTCGGTGTGTTGCCACGGCTCAGCCTCACTTATATACCACCCTCGCGCACGTCTCTCCCCAAATTCTCACCCGTACACCCCCAAAATAGACGACGCGATCGCACACTCCGAAGGTGTGAGTACTCGGGGGGTCGTCGACGTCGACGTCTCTTCGTTTGCCTTTCTCTTTTTCTGCGCCAATCATTCTACGTCAAACGTTGCATGCAAACCGTTTCTCAACAATTGTCATGTCTTTGCGTCTTTGCATTCTCTCTCCCTCCCTCTATCTCTTCTTCTTTTTCGCTCTATTCCTCTCCCCTCTATCTACATCTACCTCATCTTCTCTCTCTCTCTTCCTCCCTCTCTACATCTCACTATCCTTCTCTCTCTCTCTCTCGCAGTGTACGTCAACATCTAAGGTGCCACAAGCGCGCGTCCGTATGTTTCTCGGTATAACAGTTGCACGGCGTCGCCCTCCCAAGCACATTCCTACCTCCCTTTTTGCTGCTCATTTGTGTGAAGGAGAACAGGCATGTGGATACTGGAGTGACAACAGAGAGAGAGAGAAGGGGAGGGAGAGGAGAGGGAGGGGGAGAGGGAGAGAGAGAGAGGGGGAGAGAGAGAGGGAGGGAGGGGGGAGAGGGAGAGAGAGGGAGGGGGAGAGGGAGAGAGAGGGAGGGGGGGAGGGAGAGAGAATGAGGGAATGCTTCTCACTCCCTCTTTCTCTCCCTCTCGCCTCTCCCTTTCCCTCTTTCTCTTTCTCTCTTTCTCTCTCAAGCAGCGCATTGTATGGTTTTGTGGCATTTTTTGTTTCTCTTCTTTTGCACATAGCCACGTGAGGGGAAGAGGAGGAGAAAAAGTTGTATAGGGAGACGACCCCGCAATCCTATCCACCACACACCAGCTCATCCACCACGCACTTCGCGTGTTTTGCAATGTGGACGAAGACGCAGTTTGCACAGTAGACCACACTACATATTAAAGAAAGGCCTCTTTCAGTTAACAGCTTTTTTCTAAAGATTAAGAATAATTGTACGCAATGAAAAAGAAAAAGAAATTAATATGTTTTATCATAAAAGCAAGAGAAAAATGTAATCTAATGAAACAATGAGGTAAATAACAAAATAAAATTACCGTAGTTGTGCATTGGAACGACAACAGGTCCGCATGAAGCACGCCTGCCTGTCACTTGACAGCATAACATTATATTTCAACTGAATTGTGGTGAAGTATATGAAGTGATGGTCGGATATTTTCAGTACAACATTCTCGACATGGAGGTGGAATCAGGAGCGACGTGTGAACATGATGGTCTCGTACTAGGTGATGTGAGTGCGACATTCTTTCCTCTATACTTCCATGCAACGGCGCCATCCACGACGACGACGACGACGACGGCGACAAATATATTATACAGGCGAGAAAAATAGCGTCATCCGCCGAGTTTGCCGCGATCCAAACTCAAAGATCGAGAACTACCAGAATTATCGTCTCAACGTACGTTTGCCCTCATTTCTTATCGCATTCCTTATTTTCGCCTTTTATATTCTTTATTGTCATTATTTAAATAATGACTCACGAAATGGCGACTTTGATCGTAGACTTCGGCGACACATTCGCGTACTCTCGTCCTCACGTGGTACACCGATGGTACGGTACAGAAGAAAGGATGGAGTCTCGAGTACAAATTCATATTCCCGATCATCGTACGTTTCCTTGCTGCATTTCGCAATACTCCACGCTCACAAACATTCCTGCACAATACAATCAAATTCACACGTTTTCCCCATTCTTCCGTTCAGCAAATATATCGTTTCCAAGCGACACCTTTTTTTGCCAATCTTTCGGCTTCCTTTTTTCTCTCATTCATCTTTTGATCTGCGTTTTTCCTTTTCCTCTACCTCTCTTTCGCGCTCTTTTCTTTCTTTTCTTTCTCTCTCTCTCTCTCTCGTTCTCTCTCTTGTTCTCACTTAATCGTGACTCATTCATTTACTTCCAGTCTCTGCTCAAAAACGAAACTTGTAGAATCCGCTCGCACTTTCTTAAAACGTGAAAATGGGTATGCATCTGGCGAGAGTCGAGAATTTTGGAAGAAACGCCGAGAAAACGTTATTCAGGGGAGGTAAATCGTTGCGGACGCTTTTAGGTACGGTGTGTTTGCATACTTTCTCGCAATACGCAAGGGAGGGGGGGAGGGGGGAAGAGCGGAGAGGCGCACTGCAAGCTGTCAATGAGTGACTGTTTGTATTGTTTGTTGTTCGGAGGCACAACGCGTATGTAATCGTGTACGACTGCCCGTTCCTCTCCTCCTTCTCGGCTGCAACGACTGCCACTTCCTCTCGTTCACCCCCTTCTCTCCCATCTCTTTGCCTCTCTCTCTCTCTCTCTCTTCTCCCTCTTTCTGTTTCTCTTTCTCTCTCTCTTTCCTTCTTTCTCGCCCTCCCTCTCCTTCCCTTCTTTCTCTCTTTCTCTACGTCTCTCTCTATTTGCTGACCCTCTTCGTCTCCTCGAATATCGTCATCTCACATCATGCACCCGTTACTCCCCCCCCCCTCTTCCTGGTGACATTCGCGCATACGACGATCTTGAGCGATTGAAAAAGTGCGCTCATTTGGAGAGAAGTGGCAGCAAGAGATGCCAAAGCAGAGTATCTTCACTCAACACGCTGACAGCCATTGGAGAGGGTGGGGGGGAGGGGAGGGAGGGGGAGTCGGAGGGCATCCACGCATGCCATCTATCCTCGGAGAGATAGATGACGTTGTCTGTGAGCACTTTCGATGCCATCGAAGATGTCGTCTCCGGAGTGACGACGTTGTCTTCGTCCAACGTCACCATGCACGGTGGAGAAGATAGTCATTGCACGGCGTCGACCCCCTCCCCTGTCTCTACCACGAAGAATGAATGAAATTTAAAAGAAATTCGTGTGAATACATTTGAAATAAATTGGTGTGAAAAATAGAAAATAAATTGGCGTGTGAATGGCAAGAATGACGGTGTGATGCAGATTGCGGCTTCAGTACGTCGGCTACGGAGGGAACCATCCATTTGGACGGTACGTCCCCCCCCCCCCCATTTTCATGTACGCTAAATGGTGGTGACAACAATACCGTATGCCATGCAGGCTACAAGGATGCTACCGTATGCGAGTGGGAAATATCGGTGCCGTCGGGATATGCACATCCGTCTCCACTTTGATTACATGGACATCGAGAAGAGCGAAAATTGCACGAATGATGCTCTCATGGTGGGTAGAGTACCGCTCATCATTCGGCAGGCTCCTGCAAAGACTTTTGTCAAGTACGGTAGAGAAGGAGATCGCGTTGGCACTGGCGAGCGTGTGCGCACGTCGGCCATTGCCGAAGGGCATCTATTGTAGATTAACGAAGAGCACACTGATCGCGGTCAAGCTCAACGGGCGCATACCACTGGAGCTACTCTGAAGTTCTCGTCAGTCCACCCCCCCTCTCTCTCTTAAAATCAAGATTATTGATTAGAAACCTATTCCCTCCCCTTAAGGTGATGATTATTGATTGAAATATTCGCTTGCAGACACACCACACATACTGCGAATTGAGGCGCCTCCAGATTTCATCTCATCTATGGGTCATATTCGACTGAATTTTTCGTCGAATGAACGCACTCAGGGAAAGGGTTTCAGGCGACGTGGACCGCAGGCTCGTACATTCAGTGCAATCCAATACACGTGCACTCCATGTGCATTCAATGCAATCCAATACACGTGCACTCCACGTGCATCAGTGCAATCCAATACACGTGCACTCCAGGTGCATTCAATGCACGGTGCACTCCACGTGCATTCAGTGCAATCCAATACACGTGCACTCCACGTGCATTCAGTGCAATCCAATACACGTGCACTCCACGTGCATTCAGTGCAATCCATACACGTGCACTCACATTCTTTAGATTGAGGTGCACGGAGTAGACAATGAATATGTTCAGAATGCGGCGCTGTCTTGCTGACCAGCACGGCATCGTCACGTCACCGCACTATCCTGACTTCTACCCCAATCGGACCTGGTTCGTCCATTCTACTTTTTAGCCCCTTTCTTCTACAGGCCTCATCCTCCTACCCGTGTGTACTCTCGCAGTCTCTCCCTCTGTCTCCTTCTCCTTCTCCCCTCTCACTTTCTTCTCATGTAATACCTCTTGCAGATAATTAATGACAACTTAATTTCAATTTGAATGAGAATTGCAGGAATGCGACTACATAATTATGCCTCGGCTCGAGAAGAACCATGTGATTGTACTTAAAGTACTTGATTTGGAGTTATCGCCCGATATAGGTCAGTCCTCTGTCAGATTTCTTAACAAGCACCTTATATCTTTTTTTGTCAAATGGCGTATATCGTCGATGTGGCATATCATTGTAGTGGTGTACGATCGCGATCCGTGCCAGTCTGACTACCTCGAGATATACAGCTATTATGAAAAGGGCGAAATTTATGGCGAACAGTCAGTTTGTCTCGTGTGCCCACTCCTTCCATAACACGTCGCTTCCACTTGTAAAGCAGCGGTGGGCGAAGAAAATCCCGATCGGGGGACTGAAGAAGAAGAGGCGAAGAAAAGAAAGACATTGCTCTTCTAGTTCGATAAAGCAAAAACTTTTTGCATTGACAATAACTCGCTTTCTTATATAAAAACGGCGCAATTTGAGCGGTGGCAAGATATTAAATAAATACATGATATTAAGTAAATATGACAGATCGACGGTAAAGAGATTCTGCGGCAGCGCTTCCGCCACTCTCCCATTCTCCATTCGCGTTCGTTTGACATGGCTCTACTGTCGCAATGCTTGCCAATTCGGCCAGAATGGCATCATGGCAACGTGCAATTTCATTGATGTTCAGGGAGCAGTTGGAATCAAGTTCGTTGCTAACAATACGTTTCGGCAAAGACGTACCGCGGTTTCAAGATCAGTTACATGGAAGTTGGTCAGTTGCAGACTCGTTTATTTATTTTCGTCCTCTTTCAGTCTTGATCTCACCCTCTAACAATCTCCTCCCTATTTCATTCTCTACCTCCTTACCTCGCTCTCCCTCTCTCTTGTACTCTCTTTCTCTCTCTCTTTCTTTCTTTCTCTCTCCTTTCTTTCTTTCTTTCCTTCTTTCTTTTTTTCTTTCTCTCTCTCATGCTTCTTCAGACTGTGTGGCGACATCACAATGGACAATTCAACGGAGTCGATACGTCGTCTAACTTCCCCGGGTAACACAGACAATCTCCACTTTTCCAACTCTTTCACAGCCTTTGAATAGTCACGAAAGCAATAATCTCTTCAGATTCCCAAAATACCATGAACTAATGGATTGTACATGGAAAATCAAAACGACCCCCGGAGAATATCTTCGTCGTCAAGTGAGGACACTCTCTTCCCGTCTTTATTTCTCCCTCTCCCTCTCTCTTTCTCCTCCTCCTCCTCCTCCTCCTCTCTCTCTCTCTCTCTCTCTCTCTCTCTCTCTCTCTCTCTCGCTCCCTCCCTCTCTTCCCCTGTCTTCGCTTGATTCGCAAGAGAACGTCTTCGCTTTGTCAAAGATGCCATTTTGGCGTTGCATCTCACCTTTTCTGTTTTTCATTTCCTTATATTGAAAATTACAAAATGTTTGTTGTTTTGCAGATTCGAGACGCTTGACCTCGAAGAGCAGGATGACTGTGCTTACGACTACCTCGAATTTGACTTTGGCAACGACGACGAAGAAATGAGATTCTGCGGCCACGAGTGCGTCGACGTTTCCATACGTCGCCCTGCAACAAAAATGATTAAGAATGGTGCCCTTTGTAGTATGCCGAAAGAACCGGTGATCATCAATTCCACCGAAGTTACCGTACGGTTTGTCACCGACATCTCAATGGAACATGCTGCTTCAGCATCTGGGTCCATTCGAAGCGTGGTGCGTCTCTCTCTCTCTCTCTTCTTTCTCATTTTCTCTCTCTTTCTCTCTCTCTCTCTCTCTTCCCCACCTTCTTTTTCCCATCTCACTCTCACTACCGTAACTCTTTGTTTTCTCTTTCGAAATCATTGTGTACGTTCAGTGTGCGGGGGCACTCTTCTTGCGACTGGTGACTGGCAAACGTTAAAATCGCCCGTAGACAACTCCGGAAACTACCTAAACGACATGTGGTGTGAATGGACGATAAAGGTGGGACAGGCGGTGGCGCACTGTGACCTCGAAATTACGCCGGGTAGATCAGGATCGAGGTAGATCATCGATCGAGGAGATGAGAAATAGGGGAGAGATCGTGTGAACATGTCGACGTCGTCGACTACTTCGACATTCATGAGCATCATCAATGGAATGGCGCATTTGAAGGGCGTCGACAACGCAAAGATCGAATTGAACCTCGTGAGCCTCGAAACGGAAATTGCTCCGTTGAAGCGAAAGTGCATGGACCACCTCGAAAGTTTGTCATTCTCTCTCTCTCCCTCCTCTCTCTCTCTCTCCCTCTCTCTCCCTCTCTCTCTCTCCCTCTCTTCTCCCTCTCTCTCTCCTCTCTCTCTCTCCCTCTCTCTCTTTCTCTCTCTATCTCTCCTTCTCTCTCTCTTTTTCTCCCTCTCTCTCTCTCTCGTTCTCTCTCTCTCTTTCTCTCTCTTTCTCTCCCTCTCTCTTTTTTGGTATTCTCGCATGGTGTACCGTCGAGATTGGGGGTAACTTCTGCAGATCTACGACGGCGTCGAGGGTTAATCCGCTTTTGATTGGCGATCTCTGTCAACGTAACGCTGCGAAAGTAGTGTCATTCCTCCATGCACTCAAGTCATCAGTCAGTTCTCATTCCTTAAACCAGGTGGCATGCCGGCAATGCTTCTCTTCACATCCCATCCCTTTCAGCAATTATGCATTTTTAAAGTGTTCCTTTTTCAATTTTAATGTTTTAATCCTTTAGAGCTTTAATCTCATTACTCAACAGATTTAGTTTGGAAATTTTCTTTCTTTCTCACCAGTACTCTGGTTAAATGACGTGCAGAGTCGTGCAGTTGCTCTTTGAAACGGACTACTCCGAGACTGCCAAAGGATGGGAGCTCAGATATCGATCCGTTGATGGTTATCTTTTCCTTACTTCAAATGTTTATCATTTCTCGTGCAAAAAAAAGCAATGCCTTGCATCCGTTAAAAAAATAGCAAAATAATAATATGCAGCGAAATGCGGCGGCGTGGTGACGGTTGGTCAGGAGAAGGAAAGCCTCATTTACGAAGTTGAAAGTACAACTTTTATTTATCTTTTTCGCGCACCATTGTACAAAGCGCCATTTTCGTTATTTCATCTCTCGTATAATTTCGAGATGACGTAAAAGTCGATATTTGGCCGGCGTCTTTGTAGAGCAAGAGCTGGCGCACCAACAGCAGGAGCGCTGCAAGTGATCCTGCGAGCACAGCGACAAGCGCCAATTTGGGTAGAAGTGACGTAAGCGATGGACCACCATTCGGCACGACCCCCTTTGCTCAACGCACTTTGGTGTAAAATGATGGAGTTATTGAATGCCGAATGCAAATGCAGTGCGTTGCTTCCCTCGAATGGCACATCTTGCTCCGACAATTCATTGAAATTCGCGACATTGGCGATCCAGAGGTACACGCCGCTTTCTTTTATTCACTCTTTTCTCTCTCTCTCTCTCTCCCTCTCTTTCTCTCCTCCCTCTCCTCTCTCCCCCTCTCTCTCCCTCCCTCTCCCGATCGTGACGATATATTTGAGAAATGCGAACATCCTGCGTGTGCGCGAAGCAAAGGTGATCGAAGTGTGCGTCGTTGGTGTAGTGACCAGAAGAAGACGTTCCCGCCGTTCGTGAGCACAACGCTGGAAGTGCAGGTAAACGACGCAGCATTCTTCCTTCGTCCCTTCTTTCCGCTCACCTTACCCCCCCCCCCCCTCGTCGACTGCCGAAAGACGGCGCACAATTCTGCAGATTTCGACGTTGGTCGTCAAGCAGGCGCAAAATCCGGCCTTCATTAGCGTGCAGCATTACCTGCTCGGCTGTCAGCAATCTCAGCCTTTCCCTTCAAGTGATATGCCGTGAGCATCAAGCCGAAGAACGTCGATCTGTCAAGTAGTAACTCGCCCCCCCCCCCTCTCAATACGAGCAAGCATGCTAACATGCACAATTATAGCTGAGAATACCTGCCAACGGAGAGAGAGAGAGAGAGAGAGTACGCCGGTAGCTTAATGTGAAAGAAAATTAAGGAATGTTCTAGAGGCGAAGAAACGTTTAGCATGTAGGGATGAGTGTAAAGAGAGCAAAAAGTCGCGAAAAGTGCAGTGAAGTGAGCGTTGCCATGCATCACGGCACACCACTTTCAGCGTGCAATCGCAGCGTCGACGGCAAGACGATCGCGGCATCCAGTCTGACGTCACCCAACTATCCCCGACCCTACCACTCGAATACGACGTGTGAGACCGTCGTACAGGTTCGCGTGTCCATCCCATTTCCTTTTCTTTTCGTCATACAGTATGCTCTGTTGAAATACCCACCACGCCATACGGTACAGTATGATCTGTTGAATACAGTATGCTCTGTTGAAATGTCCACCTCTTCATACCGTAGACCTAATCCCCCCCTTCACATACACTCGCATTTAAATGGGATTCGTGTTTGTAACCGTGCTGTGTCGCCTAGGTTGACGATGGCAAGAAGATCTTGCTCGTCTTCAGGTCAGTGTCTTCCATTAACAACACTTTTCAGATAACTCAAATGCCCTTTATTTTAATTCTCTGTAAATGAATATCAAAGTGCAGTTAATATTATTAAGGGAATTCGAATTGGAACTCAGACTTGCGACCTGTGATTTTGATTCTCTCAAGGTTTCCCTTTTTTCCTTTTCAACATTGAATATCATCTAAATAAAAAGTAGAAGAAGAAATTGAATTGATTGATTTGTTAATTGAATAGAATGAGATTTTTTAAAATTATTAACATTATGAGTATTCAGATTAACGACCCTGCCAACGCAACATTAAGCCACCTCTCCTTCTGCGGCAATGAATTGCCGCCCGCCATTTTAACAAAGTCACATTTTATTGTTCCCAATTTGATGTGTGTAGCGCTAAAAAGTGGAAATGTGTGCGCATCCGTTCTTCATTCTCTCATCTGAAGACGAAAAAATTCCATTTTAAAAATGATATTTATTCTTATTTTTACCTCAACGACCTTCCGCTACACTTCGCCGCTCGAAAACGTTAATTAAGCGTATACTTGAAATTTTTCGCCTGATTGATGCGTCTTCGATTTTAATTCAACGCCCTTATTTCAGTGAAGCGTCGTCTCGCTTTTACTCAAGACGGACTTTTCTCACGAATTTGCGGGCTACTTCGTTTCCTACTACGCACAGACATAATCGATGGTTCCTTTCCTTTTTTCGATATCACACGTAGCCTTTCTTTTCTTCTTTTTCGCTTCATTTCCATTTTGCAATCCACATGAAATAATATGTGAAAGATGAAGTCGTCGAAGTCGTCGCTCTCTTAATTCGACGCCATTCGTCTATTCAATATTCGATTATGCAGCGAATACGATGGCATTCTCGACGAATCTTGACACGCAAGGAGCCATCGCACAGGCCGGGCTATCCCGGTGGTTACCAACTGAGCACGACGTACACGTCAGTCTGTCTATCTCTGCAACCGGCGACGTCGTCGGAGTGCTCTCATTTGGGGGGGGGGGGGGGGCGATGTCGAAATAACGACATTCCGTTGTGGATGACGCCGAAAGTGTATTATTATGAGGAATGTTTAAGATGGAGAATTGTGCCGCCAACAGGACACAACTGCATTCTC
>JASCIT010000174.1:0-2500 GCA_036711955.1 Digitonthophagus gazella
ATAAGTAACGTGATATAAAAGATTACCCTGAACGGTGGATCACTTGGCTCGTGGGTCGATGAAGAACGCAGCTAATTGCGCGTCAAATTGTGAACTGCAGGACACTTGAACATCGACACTTCGAACGCACATTGCGGTCTTCGGATACTGTTCCTGGACCACTCCTGGCTGAGGGTCGTTTCAATTTCCACGACTGCCGGGCGTGCTAAGGCGCCGTTAAACGGCGCTCGCCGTGGCAAGTATATGGCCGTTCGAGCGCCTCCAATGAGCCGATCGGGACGCCTTCGAATTTCGTTGGCGTCGTTCTCGGACGGAGGAACGCGCGTCGGCTTAAATTACAGCCTGTGTACCGGTTGCGGCTGATATACCATCGCGCACTTGCGTTTAGCATTTGTCGCGAGCGTCAGTCCGTGACTCGACATCGGTCGACGTGTCAGAGATAGGTATATTTTTAGCGGATGAACGAGCTGGTCTTCGTGCTTATCGTACGCCTGAAGCGTGTCGCGCGCCTCCGGTACGTTTAACCACGTTTAAGGATTACGCCGCAATTAATCCCAAAATATATATGTTGTGGGAACGGGCGTTCGCCCTGTGGCTGCCGAGGACGGCGGCCGACGCAAGACGTCCTTAGAGTCGTCGTCGTCTCAGGTCGTTCTACGTCCTCTGGGTGTTAACAGCCGCGACGAACGTGTCTACGTTTGACAACTTATCGTCGTCTGACCGATAGATCGAGCGTCCGGGGCAGTAGTTTTTTATTATTATTTAAATGATAATATAAGACGAACCCGTTCGTCGTCCAAAGTGGCGACGACGGACCCGGCCGGCGGCGTGCCGCTTAAACCGGAGGCTTTTTACTACCATACATTTATAAGCAAGCGGGCGAGCAAGCAAGCGGAGCGCGCATTAGCCGTGCTCTCTGCTGCTGCCGTGCTGTGCTGTAAACGAAAACGCGACCTCAGAGCAGGTGAGGCTACCCGCTGAATTTAAGCATATTACTAAGCGGAGGAAAAGAAACTAACTAGGATTCCCTCAGTAGCGGCGAGCGAACAGGGAAGAGCCCAGCACCGAATCCCGCGGCCGGAAACGGACGCCGGGAAATGTGGTGTTAGGGAGGATCCGCTATCCCGAGATCGCACGGCGAGCCCAAGTCCTTCTTGAACGGGGCCACTTACCCAGAGAGGGTGCCAGGCCCGTAGAGGCGGCCGTCGGTAGCGGGAGGATCTCTCCTCAGAGTCGGGTTGCTTGAGAGTGCAGCCCTAAGTGGGTGGTAAACTCCATCTAAGGCTAAATATGACCACGAGACCGATAGCGAACAAGTACCGTGAGGGAAAGTTGAAAAGAACTTTGAAGAGAGAGTTCAATAGTACGTGAAACCGTTCAGGGGTAAACCTGAGAAACCCGAAAGGTCGAAAGGGGAGATTCAACGCGATACGTTGCTCGCGAGCGACGCGTGATGTGACGGGCAGCCGCTTCGCGGTTGGCAAGCTCGCTGCCGAACGATCGGGCATCGGACGCGTGCACTTCTCCTCCTGTAGGACGTCGTGACCCGTTGGGCGCCGGTCTAAGGCCCGCGGTGGAGACCGGACGCCTTTTGCGCGTCCGGACCCGCGGTGTCCCGACCGGTTCGACCGACGGTAAAACTAAGGCGCGGGGCCGCGACATAGTTCGCGTCCGGCTCGTCGCAAGCGCGAACGGCAAACGGGGCGTCCGGGCCCAGTACCGGATCCCCGACCGTTCGGCTGTTGGCGGCGCAGTCCTCGGACTGACCTCGTACACGCCAGTCTACGGCGCTATAGCTTTGGGTACTTTCAGGACCCGTCTTGAAACACGGACCAAGGAGTCTAGCATGTGCGCGAGTCATTGGGACATTGATAAACCTAAAGGCGCAATGAAAGTGAAGGTTCGCCTCGCGCGGACCGAGGGAGGATGGCCCGTCCACGGGCGGGCCCCGCACTCCCGGGGCGTCTCGTTCTCATCGCGAGAAGAGGCGCACCCAGAGCGTACACGCTGGGACCCGAAAGATGGTGAACTATGCCTGGTCAGGACGAAGTCAGGGGAAACCCTGATGGAGGTCCGTAGCGATTCTGACGTGCAAATCGATCGTCGGAACTGGGTATAGGGGCGAAAGACTAATCGAACCTTCTAGTAGCTGGTTCCCTCCGAAGTTTCCCTCAGGATAGCTGGCGCTCGCCTTGCGAGTCTCATTCGGTAAAGCGAATGATTAGAGGCATTGGGGTCGAAACGGCCTCAACCTATTCTCAAACTTTAAATGGGTGAGATCTCCGGCTTGCTTGAACGCTGAAGCCGCGAGATATCGGATCACCGAGTGCCAAGTGGGCCACTTTTGGTAAGCAGAACTGGCGCTGTGGGATGAACCAAACGCCGAGTTAAAGCGCCAAAATCGACGCTTATGGGATACCATGAAAGGCGTTGGTAACTTAAGACAGCAGGACGGTGGCCATGGAAGTCGGAATCCGCTAAGGAGTGTGTAACAACTCAC
>JASCIT010000174.1:7500-15000 GCA_036711955.1 Digitonthophagus gazella
GAAATTCACAGCAAGCCTGCGGGCAATCCGGACGTAAAATACTCCAGATGTCCCATTTGCCGGCAAATATAAGCGTTTACCGCTGGTCGGTTCTCCGACAACACAAAATTTGCAACAACTCCAAAGATTTATCCGAGCGAATATGCGTTCGACACAGATTTTTATAACCAAGACGCTTTCATCTAGCGACGAATGTGTCCGAGAATATGTGAAAGCTGTTTACGGGCAAAAGTAAAGTCCGACAATTTTTTATTACCAGAGAGATATAATTTTTTTGAAACACGGACGATGAGGACGGATGAGGGCGGGCCATATCGAAAACGGGGAACACGCACCGAAAAGGGGTAGACGATGTGGCGGCGATTGTTGAGTAGTTCTCCTACGAAACCTTGTGCCGCCGCGCTCTCTCCTTAGTACCGTGCCGTCGTTGCTGCGCCAGTAGATCAGAGCCCGTTGTTCTTGTCGTTCTCAAAATTATTATATAAAAAAAAGGCACGTTTGGTCGGCGCGCGTTCGCCGCGGTCGACTGTGCCGAGCGTCCAGCGAACGGGATCATTTATTAGTTCGACCGTCGGGCGCCGTCGTCCCAGTTTCGTCGTCGTCTCGACGTAGGGTGCGTTGCGATAAATGATCGTCCCTCCGCACAATCATACGACCGCCAATAAACGAAAACCAATAATCCCCGTCCAGCCACAACCGCACCTGCCGCGCAATGGTCTTCGAAGTGCGTCGCGCCCGTAACTAAGCGTTCTCTCGACTTTTTTTTCGCAAAGAGGAGAGCATGAACGCGCGGGCGCGGTATTAGCGCACGGTCGACCGAAACACGGAGCACCAGATATAATATATCACGTATATTATAGAGAGTACTCTGCGGCAGAGCGGGCGGGCGGTCGGTCGATGGCGTTTTCGATGAGTGCGAGTCGTTTTGTGCGAATAATAAACGCAGGGACGTCTTTATCTCCTCCATCCGCCATCAACGTCGAGAACGTACGAACGGACGAGAGGACGATGACGGAAAATCTCGCGTGTTCGAACCGAGTTTGCTGCGGACGCTTGTTTGTCTGTTCGTCGTAGGGAGGCGGCCGTCGCCGCAGTCGCTGTCGAGAAGTGTCTGAAAGCCTCTTCTTCGTTTAACGACGAAGATCAACGGTTTTTGCTCTCGGCCGGCCGGCTGGCCGTCGTTCTCGATCCGAACGGCTAACAGCTCCCTGGTTGATCCTGCCAGTAGTCATATGCTTGTCTCAAAGATTAAGCCATGCATGTCTCAGTACAAGCCAAATTAAGGTGAAACCGCGAAAGGCTCATTAAATCAGTTATGGTTCCTTAGATCGTACCCACATTTACTTGGATAACTGTGGTAATTCTAGAGCTAATACATGCAAACAGAGCTCCGACCGGAGACGGAAGGAGCGCTTTTATTAGATCAAAACAATCGGTGGCGGGTCAAACCGTTACCGTACACCTTGGTGACTCTGAATAACTTTTTGCTGATCGCACGGTCTCGCACCGGCGACGCATCTTTCAAATGTCTGCCTTATCAACTGTCGATGGTAGGTTCTGCGCCTACCATGGTTGTAACGGGGTAACGGGGAATCAGGGTTCGATTCCGGAGAGGGAGCCTGAGAAACGGCTACCACATCCAAGGAAGGCAGCAGGCGCGCAAATTACCCACTCCGGCACGGGGAGGTAGTGACGAAAAATAACGATACGGGACTCATCCGAGGCCCCGTAATCGGAATGAGTACACTCTAAACCCTTTAACGAGGATCAATTGGAGGGCAAGTCTGGTGCCAGCAGCCGCGGTAACACCAGCTCCAATAGCGTATATTAAAGTTGTTGCGGTTAAAAAGCTCGTAGTCGAATTTGTGTCCCGCGCCGCCGGTTCATCGCTCGCGGTGTCAACTGGCGTGTCCGCGGGACGTCCTGCCGGTGGGCTTAGCTCTTGTCGGGCGGCCCAATCTCAATCCCACCGCGGTGCTCTTTACTGAGTGTCGAGGTGGGCCGGCACGTTTACTTTGAACAAATTAGAGTGCTTAAAGCAGGCTAAAACATCGCCTGAATACTGTGTGCATGGAATAATGGAATAGGACCCTCGGTTCTATCGGTTCTATTTTGTTGGTTTTCGGAACCCCGAGGTAATGATTAATAGGAACGGATGGGGCATTCGTATTGCGACGTTAGAGGTGAAATTCTTGGATCGTCGCAAGACGGACAGAAGCGAAAGCATTTGCCAAAAACGCTTTCATTGATCAAGAACGAAAGTTAGAGGTTCGAAGGCGATCAGATACCGCCCTAGTTCTAACCATAAACGATGCCAGCTAGCGATCCGCCGACGTTCCTCCGATGACTCGGCGGGCAGCTTCCGGGAAACAAAGCTTTTGGGATCCGGGGGAAGTATGGTTGCAAAGCTGAAACTTAAAGGAATTGACGGAAGGGCACCACCAGGAGTGGAGCCTGCGGCTTAATTTGACTCAACACGGGAAACCTCACCAGGCCCGGACACCGGAAGGATTGACAGATTGAGAGCTCTTTCTTGATTCGGTGGGTGGTGGTGCATGGCCGTTCTTAGTTGGTGGAGCGATTTGTCTGGTTAATTCCGATAACGAACGAGACTCTAGCCTGCTAACTAGGCGTATTTTCGACATCTCAAAGGTCCGCCGGCCCGGCGTTCGCGTCGCGGTCGCGCGCGATTTTTACTGTCGGCGTACAATTAATTCTTCTTAGAGGGACAGGCGGCTTCTAGCCGCACGAGATTGAGCAATAACAGGTCTGTGATGCCCTTAGATGTTCTGGGCCGCACGCGCGCTACACTGAAGGAATCAGCGTGTCTTCCCTGGCCGAGCGGCCCGGGTAACCCGTTGAACCTCCTTCGTGCTAGGGATTGGGCTTGCAATTGTTCCCCATGAACGAGGAATTCCCAGTAAGCGCGAGTCATAAGCTCGCGTTGATTACGTCCCTGCCCTTTGTACACACCGCCCGTCGCTACTACCGATTGAATGATTTAGTGAGGTCTTCGGACCGGTACGCGGCGGAGTTTCGACGTCGCCGATGTTGCTGGGAAGATGACCGAACTTGATCATTTAGAGGAAGTAAAAGTCGTAACAAGGTTTCCGTAGGTGAACCTGCGGAAGGATCATTAACGTAACGCGAACGCAAAAATAAAGTCGTCGCGTCGTTAAATATGTGTATCCGCTCTCGGAGCTGTGCGCTTTCGCCAACGAACCACCCGTCCGCGCCTGTGTTATATCACTTGTGGACGCGCTATAAACGCGAGTGCGTGACAAGAGAAGCCTCCCTTCGCGAAAGCGATGGGCGGAGGCGTCCGCCGGTTCGCGTAGCCGTTCTTAATCAAGTAGTAGACAGGTGTAGCTCGGGCAAGTAGTTGGCAGCAGTAGAGCGACCCCGGGAAAAGACAGCATAGAGTAAACGACACGCGTCGTGGTCGGCCGGGCGCATACATGGCAGACGTGTTCGCCGAGATGGCGTTACTCAGTCGCCGCCCGCCGACCGCCGCAATAGAGCGGCAAGCGCGGCCGCACACGTTCTCTTACGATAACGAAGGGAAGACGCAGCGGCGGTGATAGCCGATCGTTCGCCGGCGGCGAAGTGATCGCGTCGAACGAAATACGACGCGTCCTCGTCCGAGAGCGAACGTCGACCACCGACCGCGCGCACCCCTTCGGCGTTTGGCGTGTTGCGCCGTCGTCTTTGCCGCAGTCGTTATAAAACCAGGTCGAGAGAAAGGAGAGGACGAGCGGATATTACTAAGTAATAATACCGTTCGCTACCTTTCCGCGCTCCTCCCCGAGTATCACGCGCGCCTTTCGATGGCGCGGCTCGGTGTGCGGGCGGCGCGCTCTCGCCTTTTCGAACAGTTCTTTGGCTCGAATTACTCTTTTCAAAAAATAGCGTATATTATGTTTAGAGGAAGACGTTCTTCCGTCGCTAGACGACGGTATCTCGGCAGGCTAACTCCGGCGCTTCCGACCGACCGAACGATAGTCCGTCGGTCGAATACCGTGCGCTGAGGGTACGACAACGATATAACAAAAAACGTTCTTCGGGTACCTATCGTCGCGGAAGACCGTGGCGTCGCCAATGTCGACGCCCGACCGACGAACAGGAGAAGCGCGCCCGGAGCGCGAACTCCGACGGTGGTTAAATGATCTTCGCCCGAACGAAAACTTTGTTGTTGTTCAGTACACCTCGCACGACGACGACGGCGATGAAGTCGACGACGGAGGCCGAGCGAGTGCCGCCGAGAGCGCGTCACCGGGACATCCCGTTGTTAATCAACGGGCGGTAGAACGCGCGCGTCTCTTCGGCAGTCAGTCCGCTGCGAGAGAGATAGAGCAAAAACGCCTGTTGAAAGCGTTGCACGAACGAAACTAGCCAAAATCCGCCGCAGCACCGCGAGTGTGCTCGTGGCGTAGTTACGAATAAGTAACGTGATATAAAAGATTACCTGAACGGTGGATCACTTGGCTCGTGGGTCGATGAAGAACGCAGCTAATTGCGCGTCAAATTGTGAACTGCAGGACACTTGAACATCGACACTTCGAACGCACATTGCGGTCTTCGGATACTGTTCCTGGACCACTCCTGGCTGAGGGTCGTTTCAATTTCCACGACTGCCGGGCGTGCTAAGGCGCCGTTAAACGGCGCTCGCCGTGGCAAGTATATGGCCGTTCGAGCGCCTCCAATGAGCCGATCGGGACGCCTTCGAATTTTCGTTGGCGTCGTTCTCGGACGGAGGAACGCGCGTCGGCTTAAATTACAGCCTGTGTACCGGTTGCGGCTGATATACCATCGCGCACTTGCGTTTAGCATTTGTCGCGAGCGTCAGTCCGTGACTCGACATCGGTCGACGTGTCAGAGATAGGTATATTTTTAGCGGATGAACGAGCTGGTCTTCGTGCTTATCGTACGCCTGAAGCGTGTCGCGCGCCTCCGGTACGTTTAACCACGTTTAAGGATTACGCCGCAATTAATCCCAAAATATATATGTTGTGGGAACGGGCGTTCGCCCTGTGGCTGCCGAGGACGGCGGCCGACGCAAGACGTCCTTAGAGTCGTCGTCGTCTCAGGTCGTTCTACGTCCTCTGGGTGTTAACAGCCGCGACGAACGTGTCTACGTTTGACAACTTATCGTCGTCTGACCGATAGATCGAGCGTCCGGGGCAGTAGTTTTTTATTATTATTTAAATGATAATATAAGACGAACCCGTTCGTCGTCCAAAGTGGCGACGACGGACCCGGCCGGCGGCGTGCCGCTTAAACCGGAGGCTTTTTACTACCATACATTTATAAGCAAGCGGGCGAGCAAGCAAGCGGAGCGCGCATTAGCCGTGCTCTCTGCTGCTGCCGTGCTGTGCTGTAAACGAAAACGCGACCTCAGAGCAGGTGAGGCTACCCGCTGAATTTAAGCATATTACTAAGCGGAGGAAAAGAAACTAACTAGGATTCCCTCAGTAGCGGCGAGCGAACAGGGAAGAGCCCAGCACCGAATCCCGCGGCCGGAAACGGACGCCGGGAAATGTGGTGTTAGGGAGGATCCGCTATCCCGAGATCGCACGGCGAGCCCAAGTCCTTCTTGAACGGGGCCACTTACCCAGAGAGGGTGCCAGGCCCGTAGAGGCGGCCGTCGGTAGCGGGAGGATCTCTCCTCAGAGTCGGGTTGCTTGAGAGTGCAGCCCTAAGTGGGTGGTAAACTCCATCTAAGGCTAAATATGACCACGAGACCGATAGCGAACAAGTACCGTGAGGGAAAGTTGAAAAGAACTTTGAAGAGAGAGTTCAATAGTACGTGAAACCGTTCAGGGTAAACCTGAGAAACCCGAAAGGTCGAAAGGGGAGATTCAACGCGATACGTTGCTCGCGAGCGACGCGTGATGTGACGGGCAGCCGCTTCGCGGTTGGCAAGCTCGCTGCACGCGCCGAACGATCGGGCATCGGACGCGTGCACTTCTCCTCCTGTAGGACGTCGTGACCCGTTGGGCGCCGGTCTAAGGCCCGCGGTGGAGACCGGACGCCTTTTGCGCGTCCGGACCCGCGGTGTCCCGACCGGTTCGACCGACGGTAAAACTAAGGCGCGGGGCCGCGACATAGTTCGCGTCCGGCTCGTCGCAAGCGCGAACGGCAAACGGGGCGTCCGGGCCCAGTACCGGATCCCCGACCGTTCGGCTGTTGGCGGCGCAGTCCTCGGACTGACCTCGTACACGCCAGTCTACGGCGCTATAGCTTTGGGTACTTTCAGGACCCGTCTTGAAACACGGACAAGGAGTCTAGCATGTGCGCGAGTCATTGGGACATTGATAAACCTAAAGGCGCAATGAAAGTGAAGGTTCGCCTCGCGCGGACCGAGGGAGGATGGGCCCGTCCACGGGCGGGCCCCGCACTCCCGGGGCGTCTCGTTCTCATCGCGAGAAGAGGCGCACCCAGAGCGTACACGCTGGGACCCGAAAGATGGTGAACTATGCCTGGTCAGGACGAAGTCAGGGGAAACCCTGATGGAGGTCCGTAGCGATTCTGACGTGCAAATCGATCGTCGGAACTGGGTATAGGGGCGAAAGACTAATCGAACCTTCTAGTAGCTGGTTCCCTCCGAAGTTTCCCTCAGGATAGCTGGCGCTCGCCTTGCGAGTCTCATTCGGTAAAGCGAATGATTAGAGGCATTGGGGTCGAAACGGCCTCAACCTATTCTCAAACTTTAAATGGGTGAGATCTCCGGCTTGCTTGAACGCTGAAGCCGCGAGATATCGGATCACCGAGTGCCAAGTGGGCCACTTTTGGTAAGCAGAACTGGCGCTGTGGGATGAACCAAACGCCGAGTTAAAGCGCCAAAATCGACGCTTATGGGATACCATGAAAGGCGTTGGTAACTTAAGACAGCAGGACGGTGGCCATGGAAGTCGGAATCCGCTAAGGAGTGTGTAACAACTCACCTGCCGAAGTTACTAGCCCTGAAAATGGATGGCGCTGAAGCGTCGTGCTTATACTCGGCCGTCAGCGGCATGTGAGACGAGCGGTCGGCTTTTCAGCCGGCGGCGTCATGAAGCCCTGACGAGTAGGAGGGTCGCGGCGGTGAGCGCAGAAGGAAGCGGGCGTGAGCCCGTCTGGAGCCGCCGTCGGTGCAGATCTTGGTGGTAGTAGCAAATACTCCAGCGAGGCCCTGGAGGACTGACGTGGAGAAGGGTTTCGTGTGAACAGCCGTTGCACACGAGTCAGTCGATCCTAAGCCCTAGGCGAAAGCCGATGTCGATGTTGGTGTACCTTTGCGAGATAAGTATGTGCGGCGAGTTATACGTCGTCGTCGTTTACCGGCCGAGGAGAGCGAGCGTGTAATATAGTATATAAAGTAGTCGTGCGGTCGGTCGTCGTCCTCCGAGTCGACGCAGCCGCTTTCCTACTGCTTACTGTGACTACTAACTCCTCTCTCTCTGGTCTGTCGTAAGCGCTTGTACGACGGCGCCGCACTAGAGTTATTAATAAAGAGTATCA
>JASCIT010000174.1:20000-24752 GCA_036711955.1 Digitonthophagus gazella
AAAGTCCGACAATTTTTTATTACCAGAGAGATATAATTTTTTTGAAACACGGACGATGAGGACGGATGAGGGCGGGCCATATCGAAAACGGGGAACACGCACCGAAAAGGGGTAGACGATGTGGCGGCGATTGTTGAGTAGTTCTCCTACGAAACCTTGTGCCGCCGCGCTCTCTCCTTAGTACCGTGCCGTCGTTGCTGCGCCAGTAGATCAGAGCCCGTTGTTCTTGTCGTTCTCAAAAATTATTATATAAAAAAAAGGCACGTTTGGTCGGCGCGCGTTCGCCGCGGTCGACTGTGCCGAGCGTCCAGCGAACGGGATCATTTATTAGTTCGACCGTCGGGCGCCGTCGTCCCAGTTTCGTCGTCGTCTCGACGTAGGGTGCGTTGCGATAAATGATCGTCCCTCCGCACAATCATACGACCGCCAATAAACGAAAACCAATAATCCCCGTCCAGCCACAACCGCACCTGCCGCGCAATGGTCTTCGAAGTGCGTCGCGCCCGTAACTAAGCGTTCTCTCGACTTTTTTTCGCAAAGAGGAGAGCATGAACGCGCGGGCGCGGTATTAGCGCACGGTCGACCGAAACACGGAGCACCAGATATAATATATCACGTATATTATAGAGAGTACTCTGCGGCAGAGCGGGCGGGCGGGCGGTCGGTCGGTCGATGGGCGTTTTCGATGAGTGCGAGTCGTTTTGTGCGAATAATAAACGCAGGGACGTCTTTATCTCCTCCATCCGCCGTCAACGTCGAGAACGTACGAACGGACGAGAGGACGATGACGGAAAATCTCGCCGTGTTCGAACCGAGTTTGCTGCGGACGCTTGTTTGTCTGTTCGTCGTAGGGAGGCGGCCGTCGCCGCAGTCGCTGTCGAGAAGTGTCTGAAAGCCTCTTCTTCGTTTAACGACGAAGATCAACGGTTTTTGCTCTCGGCCGGCCGGCTGGCCGTCGTTCTCGATCCGAACGGCTAACAGCTCCCTGGTTGATCCTGCCAGTAGTCATATGCTTGTCTCAAAGATTAAGCCATGCATGTCTCAGTACAAGCCAAATTAAGGTGAAACCGCGAAAGGCTCATTAAATCAGTTATGGTTCCTTAGATCGTACCCACATTTACTTGGATAACTGTGGTAATTCTAGAGCTAATACATGCAAACAGAGCTCCGACCGGAGACGGAAGGAGCGCTTTTATTAGATCAAAACCAATCGGTGGCGGGTCAAACCGTTACCGTACACCTTGGTGACTCTGAATAACTTTTTGCTGATCGCACGGTCTCGCACCGGCGACGCATCTTTCAAATGTCTGCCTTATCAACTGTCGATGGTAGGTTCTGCGCCTACCATGGTTGTAACGGGTAACGGGGAATCAGGGTTCGATTCCGGAGAGGGAGCCTGAGAAACGGCTACCACATCCAAGGAAGGCAGCAGGCGCGCAAATTACCCACTCCCGGCACGGGGAGGTAGTGACGAAAAATAACGATACGGGACTCATCCGAGGCCCCGTAATCGGAATGAGTACACTCTAAACCCTTTAACGAGGATCAATTGGAGGGCAAGTCTGGTGCCAGCAGCCGCGGTAACACCAGCTCCAATAGCGTATATTAAAGTTGTTGCGGTTAAAAAGCTCGTAGTCGAATTTGTGTCCCGCGCCGCCGGTTCATCGCTCGCGGTGTCAACTGGCGTGTCCGCGGGACGTCCTGCCGGTGGGCTTAGCTCTTGTCGGGCGGCCCAATCTCAATCCCACCGCGGTGCTCTTTACTGAGTGTCGAGGTGGGCCGGCACGTTTACTTTGAACAAATTAGAGTGCTTAAAGCAGGCTAAAACATCGCCTGAATACTGTGTGCATGGAATAATGGAATAGGACCTCGGTTCTATTTTGTTGGTTTTCGGAACCCCGAGGTAATGATTAATAGGAACGGATGGGGGCATTCGTATTGCGACGTTAGAGGTGAAATTCTTGGATCGTCGCAAGACGGACAGAAGCGAAAGCATTTGCCAAAAACGCTTTCATTGATCAAGAACGAAAGTTAGAGGTTCGAAGGCGATCAGATACCGCCCTAGTTCTAACCATAAACGATGCCAGCTAGCGATCCGCCGACGTTCCTCCGATGACTCGGCGGGCAGCTTCCGGGAAACCAAAGCTTTTGGGATCCGGGGGAAGTATGGTTGCAAAGCTGAAACTTAAAGGAATTGACGGAAGGGCACCACCAGGAGTGGAGCCTGCGGCTTAATTTGACTCAACACGGGAAACCTCACCAGGCCCGGACACCGGAAGGATTGACAGATTGAGAGCTCTTTCTTGATTCGGTGGGTGGTGGTGCATGGCCGTTCTTAGTTGGTGGAGCGATTTGTCTGGTTAATTCCGATAACGAACGAGACTCTAGCCTGCTAACTAGGCGTATTTTCGACATCTCAAAGGTCCGCCGGCCCGGCGTTCGCGTCGCGGTCGCGCGCGATTTTTACTGTCGGCGTACAATTAATTCTTCTTAGAGGGACAGGCGGCTTCTAGCCGCACGAGATTGAGCAATAACAGGTCTGTGATGCCCTTAGATGTTCTGGGCCGCACGCGCGCTACACTGAAGGAATCAGCGTGTCTTCCCTGGCCGAGCGGCCCGGGTAACCCGTTGAACCTCCTTCGTGCTAGGGATTGGGGCTTGCAATTGTTCCCCATGAACGAGGAATTCCCAGTAAGCGCGAGTCATAAGCTCGCGTTGATTACGTCCCTGCCCTTTGTACACACCGCCCGTCGCTACTACCGATTGAATGATTTAGTGAGGTCTTCGGACCGGTACGCGGCGGAGTTTCGACGTCGCCGATGTTGCTGGGAAGATGACCGAACTTGATCATTTAGAGGAAGTAAAAGTCGTAACAAGGTTTCCGTAGGTGAACCTGCGGAAGGATCATTAACGTAACGCGAACGCAAAAATAAAGTCGTCGCGTCGTTAAATATGTGTATCCGCTCTCGGAGCTGTGCGCTTTCGCCAACGAACCACCCGTCCGCGCCTGTGTTATATCACTTGTGGACGCGCTATAAACGCGAGTGCGTGACAAGAGAAGCCTCCCTTCGCGAAAGCGATGGGCGGAGGCGTCCGCCGGTTCGCGTAGCCGTTCTTAATCAAGTAGTAGACAGGTGTAGCTCGGGCAAGTAGTTGGCAGCAGTAGAGCGACCCCGGGAAAAGACAGCATAGAGTAAACGACACGCGTCGTGGTCGGCCGGGCGCATACATGGCAGACGTGTTCGCCGAGATGGCGTTACTCAGTCGCCGCCCGCCGACCGCCGCAATAGAGCGGCAAGCGCGGCCGCACACGTTCTCTTACGATAACGAAGGGAAGACGCAGCGGCGGTGATAGCCGATCGTTCGCCGGCGGCGAAGTGATCGCGTCGAACGAAATACGACGCGTCCTCGTCCGAGAGCGAACGTCGACCACCGACCGCGCGCACCCCTTCGGCGTTTGGCGTGTTGCGCCGTCGTCTTTGCCGCAGTCGTTATAAAACCAGGTCGAGAGAAAGGAGAGGACGAGCGGATATTACTAAGTAATAATACCGTTCGCTACCTTTCCGCGCTCCTCCCCGAGTATCACGCGCGCCTTTCGATGGCGCGGCTCGGTGTGCGGGCGGCGCGCTCTCGCCTTTTCGAACAGTTCTTTGGCTCGAATTACTCTTTTCAAAAAATAGCGTATATTATGTTTAGAGGAAGACGTTCTTCCGTCGCTAGACGACGGTATCTCGGCAGGCTAACTCCGGCGCTTCCGACCGACCGAACGATAGTCCGTCGGTCGAATACCGTGCGCTGAGGGTACGACAACGATATAACAAAAAACGTTCTTCGGGTACCTATCGTCGCGGAAGACCGTGGCGTCGCCAATGTCGACGCCCGACCGACGAACAGGAGAAGCGCGCCCGGAGCGCGAACTCCGACGGTGGTTAAATGATCTTCGCCCGAACGAAAACTTTGTTGTTGTTCAGTACACCTCGCACGACGACGACGGCGATGAAGTCGACGACGGAGGCCGAGCGAGTGCCGCCGAGAGCGCGTCACCGGGACATCCCGTTGTTAATCAACGGGCGGTAGAACGCGCGCGTCTCTTCGGCAGTCAGTCCGCTGCGAGAGAGATAGAGCAAAAACGCCTGTTGAAAGCGTTGCACGAACGAAACTAGCCAAAATCCGCCGCAGCACCGCGAGTGTGCTCGTGGCGTAGTTACGAATAAGTAACGTGATATAAAAGATTACCCTGAACGGTGGATCACTTGGCTCGTGGGTCGATGAAGAACGCAGCTAATTGCGCGTCAAATTGTGAACTGCAGGACACTTGAACATCGACACTTCGAACGCACATTGCGGTCTTCGGATACTGTTCCTGGACCACTCCTGGCTGAGGGTCGTTTCAATTTCCACGACTGCCGGGCGTGCTAAGGCGCCGTTAAACGGCGCTCGCCGTGGCAAGTATATGGCCGTTCGAGCGCCTCCAATGAGCCGATCGGGACGCCTTCGAATTTTCGTTGGCGTCGTTCTCGGACGGAGGAACGCGCGTCGGCTTAAATTACAGCCTGTGTACCGGTTGCGGCTGATATACCATCGCGCACTTGCGTTTAGCATTTGTCGCGAGCGTCAGTCCGTGACTCGACATCGGTCGACGTGTCAGAGATAGGTATATTTTTAGCGGATGAACGAGCTGGTCTTCGTGCTTATCGTACGCCTGAAGCGTGTCGCGCGCCTCCGGTACGTTTAACCACGTTTAAGGATTAC
>JASCIT010000175.1:0-23772 GCA_036711955.1 Digitonthophagus gazella
GAAGGTGGAAGGCATAGAAGGCGTTCAGTCTTAACTGCGTGTCTACGACGACGGTGCTCAATTGTCTTCAACGACAAATTATGCAGATAATTAAAGAAAATGCTGCTTGAATATTGGGAATTTCGAGATATTTTGCATTTGGCAATGTTAGAAACGTAAATTGTAACCCGATATGTGTAAAAAAAGGTGAAGATAATATTTACTGCAATAAGTTGTTGCATTAGGAAGTAATCATATATTAAAAATATTTACGAACAATTGTAGGCTTTAGCCAGTTTCAATAACAAAAATACCCTTCGGACGCTTGAAAAAAAGGAATAGTAAGGTGTATTTTGTTGTTTGAGAGAGAGTGGTGGCAAGGTTGGAAACGTTTTGTACGATGCATCCATTTTGTGCTTTTCTCTTCTTCTTCCACAGCAATTCATTGTCTCCTCGACAATGACGTCGAATCGGCGTCTGTGCCAGGCGACATCCGATTCCCTTTACGTCTGGACTACTGTGTCTCCGCATTTCGAAGTCACCTATTCACCCCTCCTTTCTCTATTCCTCTCGCATCCCCGTTATCTCTATCTACATCCAGGTTGTCGAGCTGCCGGTCAAAGTATCGATCAACAAAAATTGCCTGACATACGGTCGCAAGGTGCGAAAAAATGCTTTGTATTCAGATAATGAGCCGCTATGGCAGCTACATTCATCGTATTTGTGTATGAGTGTGACCGTATCCCACGTAGTGAAGGTATGAAGAGAAGGACGCCTTTTAGGATGATCGTCCACCTCAAAAGCACTCGATCACCATCGTCAATCACGGCGCACTCTGCGGTTGTTTTCAAGGTGAGCTGAATTGTAAGCACATCTCCTGTAGAGGAAGTTCTTTCTCATTTGAAGACTCCCCATCCATTTGCGCATCGAATCATTCAATAGTAAGGGAACCCGACCGTCTCGGGGAGCCCGTTTATCTAACGAAGCGGGAGATCGGAAATATCTGGAATTCGCTCTAATATCAGCTGCAAACTTCGGATAACGTCAACTACTTCGTAAATGCAAAATACGGCATAATTTACGGTTAGTAATTATCGATTTTGAAAGAGTACAATGAATGGATCGACAAGTTGACGATGGCTTTCCCCTTTAGGCAAAAAGATTGCTTTCCTTCTCTGACTCTCCTCCCCACAGCGTGCGAATTTGCCATTCTACAGTTGTTCCCATTCCATGCAATCCCAGTTGAGTGGCGAAGAAAATCGATTAATGCATTTGCATAAATGGAAAGTAGAAAAGCCCTCTCATCAATGAAGTGGCTTCAGATGACTGCTCCTCTACGTAGGCGTATATATACAGGCAAGAGCCTATATCGCTGCCGCGGACGTTCATCCTCCCAACTTCTTCGATGTCATGGTATATTCTCGACGTTTTTTCCGCTGTAGCCACTGCGACGGGGGTTAAGAAATTGTGGTCATGTCTTGAGATAGATCTTCTTGATCCATTTCTTATTGTTGGCATGAAAAATGAGAGATTTAAATTTATTACTTTTTTTATTTATTTTCATAACTTTTTGATTTTTTAGTCCAAAATTTTAGAGCAGAGCAATTATCTAATAATAGATGTATTGAGAAAAGGTGCCTCAAGTTGGTAGGAGGAGTCCTGAGTGGAAAAGTAAGGGTCACTGAGGACTAGTGAGATGGGATCAGAGAGCGCGGCAAACGAGATGGAGATAGATGTTCGGTGGAGGATAGGGGCAAGGCGACCGAAGGGCAGACGAGTAGACGACCAGAGTGAGGACAGCCGCCTCTCCTTCCTTTTTATTAGCGCGGGCGACTACTGTATGACTACAGTAACTGCCAACTTTTCTGATTCCCCATTAAGCTTATTTCCGCACAAATCGTACAATTGTACTTGTAGAGTAGACTACCAATCTTGTCCGTGTACATTTTAATAACATATTACAAAACGATGAAACATTTTTCAGTTAGTCATTCCGGTAGAATTCACTATTTCTAGCTTGCTTGATTCAATTTTCTTGGAGATATTTGTTTCTTGGAAACATTCAAGAACTCTAAAATGTCGTTGGCCGGGAAATCTTTTGGTACTACTACCATGGCCTGCACCATAGCATTCACGTGTTTCCATTGTAATCACAAAAGAAATGTTTGCATCGGGCATTGTGTCTAGAAGAAACGGTTGGAATGAGCGGAAAAGAGGAATTGAGGTCTTTCGACGTCCATGCTCATGCACTCCGTACCCCAAGTGGACTGTACGAGTAAGTCCATTCCCTCTTTCACCGCTCCGTCGTCTGCCCGACGACGCTCTCTCAGTGTGCCGTCTGCAGACCAACGCGTCGACGTTCTCCAAATCTCGGTGACGTGGCGCACCCGGGTTGTGCCGCCTGCGGCTCACTTCCACTATTCCAAGCCTGCAACTATTTCTCCGGTTTGTATTGTCCACTACGCCTTTCGTGCGCCAATGCATTCCTCATTTGCTCTGTTGTGACTGCCTCTTTGTCTTGCAGGGCCACCCTCAGTATACGGGCAAGGCTGCTGCAGACAAGAAAACGGTCAGTCAACTCGACCATTTAGACAAATGCAACAGAGTGTCTAGAAATCAATCTAATTTTAATTATTCTGACTCAGTGGCAATTTCTGGGGATACTAACGACATTCGCAATTACATATGTATCCAAGTGAAAATCACCATTTGGTTGCGTGTACTCCGTTGCTGCTAAAGAAAATCAGCCACGTTTGCGAAGTATTTACAAATGTTTGTGCGATGGCCTGATATTTGTAAATTAAAACGATCTACCTTTGTATGTGTCTCACTGTCGCCACTCTTGACAATAATGCGCAAAATGCGAATGCGCACGAAGACTTCAGGACATTTCGAAACTAAAGCCCGAATGGCACGACTGCAACTCATGGCAGCACGAGAGAAGAGAAGCAAAAGACAAGAAATCTCTCTTCCTCCACTTAATCTTCGTGAAATCCAACGATGTCTACCGCAATTTTGTTCATTTACATGAATCCCTTTCACGTGGGGTGCAACCTTCATGAAATCTGTATTATGAACATGGCATTTAAAATGAAAATGTAGCTAATAAATTATTTCTCGCGACGATAAACGACTATAACAGTGAATAACAGAAACACGGGCGGAAAGTTTCGTTTTCTCGATTGTTAGTACTCTTCTAGGTTTTCAATATGGAAACAGTTATAGCGTTGCAGAGGCTTAAGTAGTGCGTTTTTTTTCGAATTGGACCTGAATTGTCTCCATTATAAGGCTCCTTATTTGTATTTAATTTAATAACACAATGGAAAGTAGCCATTGTCTCAATTTACTTCCAATTGGTTCTTTTTGGTTTTGGAGGAAATACTTATCGAATTGGAACCAAATCGATCATATATTATTAAAATTGTGTTTCCAATTCTGTGACGAGACCAGAATTCGTTCATTGATTTGTAACAAGAACCTTCAAACTTCTATAGGCGAAGAGTGAACATTTTCCACCACTCTTTTAAACCCGGATGATGTAGGCATTTACAAATTGATAATAGGTCTGGATTCGACTGAAGATCGGATTTCAGTCCCGTATCTAACCTTCGGTTGGTTTCTGACACCTGTCGCTTTCGCGCCAGTGTGTCGCTATCTGAAATCAAGTTTTTTGATCCGAGGGCCGGGGGGTCCCCAGCCTCACAAAGTGCAGTGTATGCGTGCGCATTCGGGAGGAATACCGTAAGCCCTGTAATCGCGCACTGTGGCGTATGCAAATCGGCCTTCCAGTACGAGCATACAATTTAATTTTTGGTAAGACTTATAAGTCAATACCAAGTGAATGTATGGTACTTACTATAAGAGTACCGTACACTGCTATCCACACAAAGATAGTCGTTGAGCAGCGTTTGCTTTCGCACAATTTCTGTAGTACAGTATCATTTACAAAAAATGAACCATCGGCGCTTTTCCCCAAAAGGTACCTACATTTCATTATTGATATCGGAGCTTGCGCGAACGCAGCCCCCTCACTCAAAAGTGTGCTGTTGCCGGAGCTCGAATAGAGCCCGACATACGGGTCAGCGTCGACTAAAGTGCAATGGCAACGCCTCGCCATAGAAGGTCCCACCTTCATGATCATGAGACTGTCTCCCAGCGTCAGTTTATCGAGAAAGTCGCAGCCGATATTCTATTCTTTGCACAGTCGTACATGACGCGGGATAGAGCACAAGATGTGCGAAAAATCTCATTTTGACGAATGTTTTCAATCACTCATCACACAGAATTTCTAACCGGCTCGTATAGGACGGTATCGCAGTACATCCACATTCGAAGCCGTTCCCTTTAAACTTACCTGGCTGGGAGGCTCTCGTGATCATGAAGACGGGACCTCTATGGCGAGGCGTTTCCATTGCACTTTCGGGAGCGCTGACCGTATGGCAGGTCCGAGTTGGGCTTGGCCAACAGCTACATTTTTGTGTGAGGAGGGCTGCGTTCGCGCGGCCCCGTAATGATGTATGAAGCAAGTGAGAATGTGCATCTTCCGTTATCCAAGTGCATATGAGAGGTGCACTCATGCTAAAATGTCGAGGTGGTCTTGTCGTCCTCAGTCTTGTCGTCTACTCGACTGCTCTACGGTCGTCTTGTCTCGTCCTCTGTTTTCCGACGTTCCTCGCTCTCCCTCTTTCCTTTTCTTCCAAGCTCTGCGTAGGACCCTTCTCACCAACCAATTTGGGATCCCTCCCTCGAAATGTTTATTTAATAAATATGATAACTAATGCTATCACACTTTTTATAATGTAAATATGTGCAGTAAAAATTGAAAATGGCTTTGGTAGAAAGAAGGAATGGTCAAGGCCGGAGAAGGGACGGAGTCCCTTCACCGACTCCTCCTTCCTCTCCCCAAAAAGAGATTAGAGAAGATGCCTGAATCGATCGTCGCGCTCTATCTCCGTCGTCGATCCTCTTGTGGTCATTGCAGATTGTCGTTCTTTGCGCTGATGTGTGCAACATGTCATGCGCCCTTTCATTCGATGACGACCAATTAACGGAGGCACAATGGAAATTGAACGGCGTTCTTGCAGTTGTTGCCAATTCGTCGTTATTTTGACTCCTTATCTGGTTATTTTCTCTTAATTCCAAACTCATCATTCCAAATCATCTCTGCTTTTTTCTGTAATCAAACCCACACTTTCCTCATCGACCACCAAAATCGCAACCAAAAAAAGTCATTTTGTAGTCGGTTGTGATGAGTGTGTACGTCCGTTTCAAAACTGCATGCCCTGTCAATGCTCCAATCAACATTGCCACCTTTTCCACCGTCAACGACATGACGAAGTCGTCTGGCACGTATAAATAACTGTGTGTATATTCCCCGTAGTGACTTCATAATGAAATGAGCCGATATATCAGCGACCATGTTCTTCCGAGTCTTCCAAAGTACACGTCGAAGTTGATTACGCATGGCTAGTGGGTGCCGAGATCATTCCTATTTTTTGTCTCTCTAATATCATCTAATTATTGAATTTCCAACTGGTGTGGATGTGTGCTGAACGGCGCCTTCACTATTTCATATGCAATTTGCGTACACGAAGAAAAAGCCAACCCTCCCGCCCCCCCCCCCCCCCCATTCACTGTGCGCTTTTGCATATTTCCCATTTCCCCGTCAAGTCGTTCCCTCTTTGCCTTGCATGTGACGGTCGGGCCTCCCCCCACTCTCTACAAGTCACCGATGGCAGCAGCTGCAGTATTGCCGCCGTGATGAAATGTCGACCCGTCTCCTCTTCATCTTACTCCACGGCACAGAAAGGCCGACAATCCCTCCAAGGTAGTGGTCATCTCTCTCATTATTCACTATTGCGCGAATGCGCCAAGTTCCATTCTTTTGGCTGACAGAATGGAAAGCATACTGTGTTTCATACACTTTCCAAAGGAATATCGTGCAAATGGCTCTCCACGAAAATGAAAGCCGTGGCGGACGCTAAACTTATGCTTGCTATAAAACCAATGTAGAAAAGGGGTATATGAGAAGTTTAACGTCATAGTCTATAGGCCTCCGCATGGGCTTTCTAATATCCACATCTACATGGTGCTATTCTAGGGACCCGGTAAAGCATTTGATGCCTGTGCCTTTTAAAATGCGATCGCTCAAAGGCATCGCAAACGCGATGCTTTTGAGTGAGAGACGATTGGAAAATCAAAGGCATCTCCAAAAGCATTTCAATCGCCTCATTTTGCATATCTGTCTAGGTAGAACAGACGGTTGCGCCGTGACGGTGTTCAGTCCAAAAGGGTAAATTGTTTGCCTTGTCGAGGCATGTCATCATGGGGTAGACATCTGACGACGACCGAACCATATCGGCGCAGGACAAGAATGGAGAGAATGGCGACTAGGTGATTGACCGTCAAACAACGACGCTCTCCAAAAGCATCACAACACTTTCCTATGCAAATTCCCCGTGCCTTTCAGAGAGTAGATGCCTTTCGCGATGCTTTTGGTTTTATGAGATGCTTTTCGAGATGCTTTACCGGGTCACTAGTGTGTAATGCTAATACATGTACAAATTTCGATGTTAGGATCATGAACTTAAAAATAATGGCGTAAAAGACAATCTAAAGTTCGAAAATTACACAGATTTAAAATTTAAATTAAAAAAATACCACACCTATTTTGTAATTTGTAAACGTGCCAATTAGAAAGCCTATGTCAAGGCTCTTAAATTGAGAAGTTTAATCTGCTATATATCTCTTTTGTACAGCGATCTTATTGAAAAAAAATTTTTTCGCCACAGCTTTTTTCTCTTTTTTTCGTGAAGAGCCGACTGTATGATAGATGCATCGCTCACTGGGCACCATTTACATACCGTAATTAATGCAAAAATGAAGTCAATGCGGGATACGATTGATTTTTAATGAATTAAAATGTGAAGGGAAGACTATTTTTTCAACTGTGATCCGTTCTCTAAAATCGCGCGTAACGTGATGTCAGAGATAATGTATGCCACTGCACCGCCGTGTGCGTCAACAGCTGCATTTGCACAAAGTTGACATTTGAGAATCTTCGGTTGGAGGGCTTTTCTATTGTAACGACAATCATTCAGTGCAAACTTGTTTTGCAATCCACGTAAATGGCATAATGACCGACTCTCGCGCTCACCGGTATTGCTCATTATCCAAATTTTCTTGTAGATTCATTTTGAATGGTTACTTGTAAGGGACGATGGATCTTTTGTTCCGCGTGGACCAGCACAAATTCATTTCGGAACGCTGAATTTTCAGTAAGCTTTGGAATATCCATTCACTTGAATTGTCAAAAATCTCAATTTTCTAGGAGGGGGAAATTGACACAGTGCATAATTTTCAGAGATTGGCTGGAAAAGGCCGAAAAGGCACGTCGACGACTATTTAATTTCGCGAACGTGAATGGAGATGGTGAAAGGAATGCGTTGTGCCAACAATGACGACTTCGTCCGCGCGATGGCATCGTACGACGTCGACGACGACGATGCTAGAAATGCCTTTGCATGCGTTGAGTCCGTCATGCTACTTATTTGATGTCTTCATTCATTTAGCACGACTCCATTCAACTTTGTTTACACGCTTCCCTCTCTGATTTTGCTGAAGGCGGACGCTTGCCTTTTGGGAAATTCCGTTTCAGAATAGGTCATCTCAAAAATCTCAATTTTCTAAAGAGCTCAAAATGTTAAGAATGATAATCTGATATAATGCATTCCAAAGGTGCGCTTCCTTCGTGGCAGCTAGTTGAGGAATGGCCATCTCTGAAGTGAGATGTTCTGAAATGGCCTATTTCCGAAAAGGAATTTCCCAGATAGTGAGCACACTCGCTGCCGGCATGATTTAAGAAATACGTTTGTTGGTGGTGCGTAATGGCAGCCAAGAGCGTTTAACAGTGGCAGTGGATAAAGGGATTAATTTAGCTGATTTTACATATTTGATATACAGTCCGGAAGCGCTGCTCTTCTTCCCAAAGAAGGCCGTTGAGTACCACTTCAAGGTAGAAGAAGCAGTGAAGTGTGCTCCGCCACGACTCACCAGGCTACGCACTCTGCAGTTCGTTTCTACATCATTATCTTCTTGAACGCCATTGCCGCACTGTTCGGTTTCTTGCTCATGCCCTCACCTCCGTTCTTATAGATTTTCAATATTTAAAATATAAGGCTTGGAAGTCAGATTAATATTTGAGTTCAATTATAATCATGATTTTGCACCTTATTTTTAATGGTGTGACCGTCCATGAAGACGTGGTCGAGAGAAGAAGAACAATATGAATGCCACTACAGATACCTGAAGAAGGAACATGACAAGCGTACGAATGCGCAGTACAAATCGATGGCTCTTCGCATGCTGAAATACGATCGTGTTGAGGTGATTGCGTTCAAGGGTGATGTCCCTGTTGAAGTCGACGAAGCGTGGCAAGGGAGACGGAACGTTTTCTTACCCCCAACCCACCCTGCCACCACGAAAGCTATAGCGCATATGCCATGCGACATCGTTGTAGCTCGGCTTGGTGACGGTGCCGCGCCGCGTTGCTTCCATGGACTGTACAGCAGACTGTCAGAAGCACTCGGCTCTGCAGTCGATGCGAACCCGTAAACGTCTCGATTCTCTTCATTCTGGCAAGACGACCCAGGTTCTCCTTTAAATGTTCGTCCTTGGTTAGAAATGTGTCGGACAACAAATTCCGAAAAAAAGTGCATCATAGACTACAAATTGCGGCTTTTTCACTCATTCGGCTTCAAACAAGGGATGTATAAATCATTGAGAGAGAATGGTTGATCAGTAATAACGCCACTGTAAATGAGCTTCATCCACTTAGGAGGAATAAAATAGTAATTGAAGGGGGATGCGCGAAGACATGGTAACGTGACGCAGTCGAGTAGAAAGGAGGAGAAGGCCAAGAAGGCGGAAAGAATGGACAAGTTTATCCCATTCATCAAGAAGACGCGTATGAACCCCTGCTTTCGCTTCACACTCAACATCCTGTCGACGTTAGTTATTCTAATCTCTCAGCGACCAAAAGGATTGATTGAAAATTCGTTTGTATCCGTTATCGAATTATGAGCCATTTAGCATGAAAGTAATTCTAATTTTCGCATAAATGGACATAATTAATCGGGAAATCCGTAAATGAGAATGCATTCAATTGCCTTTATCGTAAAATCTCTAGACTCTTCATGGATGGTTTTTCATGACAAACAGCGCTTCCCTACTTCCAGCCTCCTTGTACAAGCGAGTGTAACGCCGTCGCAACGGAAAATAACGAGAGTGGCGAATTCAATCGGTATTTGACTGATCTTTGTAATTTGTAGGCGGTTGATACTAATAAGTATTTCCTAGAGTCTTTGAGAGTCCACGTGAGAACCACAACCTTTTAATAGCCCATATAACATTGCGTAGTTCACTGTCATGGGTTGCTTTAAATTGCCAACTTCCTGATACAGTAGTCATCATGTTCGTTGAATGACCCCTTCTGCACTAACTTTCGTCTATTATCGGTATTAACGACGACTCGGCCATCAGATCGCATGAATACGCCAAATTTGTCCGCAGTGGCCACTCTGGAGTTCGTCGATGTGGTCAGATGCATCAACGACGAGGACGTGTGCGGCCGTCCCCCGAGGATAGCATAAACGGCGATGCGCAGCCAGGAGAGGATGACAAAGTGTACGCTGAGCTGAGAACGGCCAGCGAATGGCAGGCATGTCTGCCTCTTTTCTCGTATTTATTTCCTTACTCTTCCCAAAGCGAAGTGAAAAAGTTTACCTTTTTAAAATATTTATTCCGAAAAGTTTTGAGCACTTTGTAAAAGCATACAATGGTGAGTGTCATGTAGGAATTGATGAGTAGTGCTGAAGAATGGCGATGCGACAATGGCGAGATAGTGCCGAGTGAGTACACGTGGAATGCGCGTGTCCAGGTACTCTGGTCTACGTCTTCAAATCACTCCCTAAATACACTGCTGTGAAATGGGAGATATTGTCCAATGTACGTGCGTGTGTAATGTCTTCCATTATCACCACCGTACGCCATATTTGAATGTTGCTTTAAGAGTAGCGATATAATGTATGCTTGCAGCGCGAATGTTTGAATTACGGTCAAAGGAGCGCGACCCCATTTGAGCCGCTGCGGACGGCGAAAGCGGCAATTTGCACGAAACGCCTGTTTCGGCGATGACGCCGACGCTTTGATTTTCCTTCAACAACGTTGTTGATAGGGAAGATGTGCAATTTGAGAAGACGCTCGATTGTTCTACAAAGGTGATTCATGTCATTGCTGTGTGCACTACAACCATGCCGAAGTGACACGTTTATTAAAACGTCACCATCATTTTAATTTCGAATTTCAGGCGTTGAAGACGTGCAAAAGCGATGCCGAGACCTTGAAGAACGTTAAAGAGGAAACATCTAAGATGTATAAATTGGCAAACGTTCGTTTGCGCTCGAATGTGTAGACATGCCAGAAGTGCATGCACCGTATGAGGTTGTAGGATGTGGGCGGCAATGAGAAGAAAGAGATGGTTGTGGCATGCAACATCTTCGTTGGCTACAATCGCCCTCTAACGTTCCACGAGACGCGACTCGGCAGACTGGTGAGTGGATGGAGAATGCCAGCATGACTCGACCGATGCGCTGACACACTGCAGCTCAAAGTGACAGACACGCTGTGGCTCCGCGGATCGTCGACATTACTGGATTTGAAGAATGCCTTCCACTGTCCTTCCGACTACTCTTTCACTGATGACATGAGTGTCGAACCGCCTGAACTGAAGTCCTGTCTCGGGTGAGGAATGTGGGGGGGAGGGGGGGGGATTGAAAGAGAAGCGGGGAAAAGCGGGGGAGAGCGCGCGACACTCCAATTGGCAGCATCATTCCCGTCGTCCTTTTTTCTTCATCGGCAATACGTTCTACATTGACAATGACGTCCGATAATGCGATCGACATTACCGAGTACGTTGATATCTCTTGTTGAGAGGCATAGCAATCGTGAAATGGAAAGGGGCGACGCTTTTTTTGGAAAAGGCACTCACAAGATGACTTTGCAGGGAGATTCGTGAGTGGGCGCGGACGCGCCAACAAATTGGCCATCTTCACGTCAACACATGAAGGACACGAAGTTGGTGATGGAGATAAGAAATAATTGAAGTGACGTCATAAGATATGAATGGGAAGATATTGGTAGATTGGTGGATATGGAGTGTCGTCTCGGCATGCCGTACCTATTCGTCCATCAAGGACAGTGCGAGCACCTCGTTTGCTTTACCGACGTCTTCATGTGGTGAGGACGTCTTGACGTGGCGTTGTGGCCGTTTCCCGTGTTGTGAGTGTCATGAAGGGAAGTCGTCACAGGGATGCGCGTGACTCGCCCCTCTCGTCATACCCGATCAAGCTGAAAGAGCGAAACTTTCGACGCACGTGCTGTCTGGGCTGCAAAGTCTCCACGGCGGAGTACGTCTGCTCTTTTTCTCTACCTCTCCGTTGGCATGCACAGTCTATCTAATAGTGAAAGAGAGAGAGGTATTTCATGAGCGGCTTAATGAACGAAAGATTGGTAGTACATGGTGAGTGAGTATGGAAATGGCAGATGGGTAGTGACGGAGTGCAGCCGTCTGCCAACGGCGCTTTGCTTCCTGTGCGATGCTTGCTACCGCGAATATAATCTCACGATGAATGGCACCAAAGCAAGCTGTTTATCTTTTTGATTTTCTTGTCATTTGTGCTACTAATATGATGTTTCGTAATTTCATTTAAAATTTCAAAATATGTAAATTTTCAGTTGGGTGATTTCAAGGCCGTGCCTTACTGCGATCGAAAGGTTACCTATTTTATTCATTTTTTACTTCCCTTATGCACGAGGAAAATTTCCGTCCTAACCTGAAATGTTACTGGCCAGGATCGGAAACGCTATTTTTTGGTTTTGTCCTATCATGCAAGATTATTCATTGCTTACGGCCGTTCATTTAATTACACATCTTGTCAGGTCAACACAAATATTGATGTATTTTCGGGCAATTTTTGCACATTCATTATATTTAGGGGTAGGAGTAGGAGTAGCACGTTCGTCGGAGGTGAAAGCGAAAGGACGCTTTTCAGGCGATGGACTCGAAAGGCGAACTGCTTCTTGAAAGGCTACGTTTGAAGGCCGAGTCATACTCGTCAATGGCAAAGAATAGCAAAGGGTGTGGTAATCCGATTTCAAAGTTTTGATTGAACATTTTGTTTTCATTATCTTCTCTAGACGAATTATGTCGTTGTTATCTCTGTAGTTACGCTGTTGAGTTTGATTTTTTTTCTTAGTTACGATACTTTTTTATTTTTCTTATCTTTATTTTTAACTCTATAACGAGTGGTACAACGACGTGAGGTTGCTCATTGCGGGATGATAACTATGTAATCTGATTACACGAAAGTTGCAATTTGTATCAGTTCAGGTATAATGTAGATATTGTTCGCTTTTTAGTTCGCTTTCTTTTAATTTAATATTGTTAGAGTGCTATTCCTAAGATAAAGAGAAGACGTTATTACTACTGGCATAGTTCTTCTGGTAATAATAACGAAACGAGCGGATAAACGAGGCGTATACTCACACGGCTCTTTTTGAACAGCTGCAAATGGCTATACCCCGAAGTTTGTACTTTTAAATTTTGGCTTCTTTACTTTTCAAAAATAAAATGGTCATGTAATGGATCAATTACACTAAAGCGATAAACATGCTCATTGTTAGGTAATGCACAAGATTCTCTCGATGTGACGAACGGTCAAGTCCATAAATATTCTGACGACAAAGAAGAAGATTTCGGTCGTCTAGATCGAGCTGGAAGTCAACGTCGACGTATTGGTACGATGTGATTGTTTTGTGAGAATTGAGTTTGTAGGTTTTGAATGTGTCTCACAGAGAATAGATGCGGCAGCATTGAGGACGGGGGGGGGGGGGGAAGACTAGGCAGAGCAGAGTGCTCGCGATGTCGGCCAGTGCCAGACGGCTGCAGAGAGTGCGCGAAGATGGAGTGGAGAGGAGAAGAGTGTACGCTCCCCCGGCTGTCTTTCGCTTCTCTCGCCTCGCTCGCCTTCACTCATCTGTGCCCTCTCTCCCGCTCGGTCTTGACGTCTCTCTCTCTCTCTCCCTATTTCTCCCCCTCTTTCTCTCTCTCTCTCTTTCTTTTTCACTCTCTCTCCCTCTCATTTCCACTTTCCCCTTCCCAACTGCAGTCGCGCTGCAAGACTCGACGTCTTTCCAGTTTGCGTCTTCCCTTCGTCGGCCATTTTCGTGCAGAAAGAGGGCGGCAGCAGCGCCTTTTGCCGTCTTGCCGTGTTCCATGCGTCGTTGTCCCAATTCTGCCACCACAATTCACCAGACCCCCCCCCCCCACTTTTTTGTGGCTATCACGGGAGAGTATTTGATGGGTGTGGAGTTGCAGTGTGGAAAGAGAGATCGTCTTCGGACGGGGGGTGTGCGTCATCGGGTAGAATCCCCTCCATCCTTCTTCCTTTCCACATCACTTCGCGTACCTCGTCGGCCAACCAGGTTGTTACCCCCCCCGCCGCTTTTTAACCTTTTTTGCCATACTATATTGAGTGCCGATTTCGCTGTGTGTCTTTCTCTGCGATATAGTGTGGGGGGGGGTGGGCAGGTGGAATAGAATGAGAGTAAAGAAAACGCTTAAGATGGAGGACGGGGACGTCGTGGTCCCTGAGGTTCCGCTTGCCAGCGTCGACGACGACCTCGACAGCAACAAAAACAGCGAGTGAGCTCTTCCAGTATTTGCTATTCTTCTTTAGTTCGCTGTCTAGTAGCGTTTTTTTCACGCAATGCCTTGTCTATTTATTGTAAAACATGGCGAGTCTCATCAGAACCGTTATCAGTTTCTATTGATTAAACATGGGTGTCGTCTTCACACTCGTCCTTAATAGAGGTTTTTCTTAGCAGTCGTGTGTGAAGGTGCCATCTCTCTGGAAGAACTGGCGCGACATGGTAGTACCTCTCGATATCCGATTGAGTGGTTATTGGAGATAGGGGGGGGGGGGGAGAGAGAGAGAGAGAGTTGGGGAGCACGCCGCATTTCCCATCCATATCTCCATATCTCGTCCTTTGAATGCGCGTACCTCCTGTGGTCTTGGCCTTTCGTTGGCGTCTCTATCGCATGCATGGGAATGTGTCGTGACAGCCGCTCTCAAGCGTCATGATGTACCTGTCCCATTGGAGACGCGTCGCCGTCCGCTTCAATTTGCATCCACCACCGTTTTCTCCGTGCACTTTGCGTGTGTCCTTCTTCTGCACGCCGTCTATGACTCACTACATGGGTTGACACGCTGCTCGCACTCCTCCTCCCCCCCCCCTCTTCCTTGTCCATTTTGGTCTTCTCCCCTGGGTAATCGATTCGTAGCGTCGTCTACTGCAATGGGGAGCCAGAGTGGACGGACCAAAAGGAGTCACTTGGAGGGTGCGGCAGCGGGAGGAGGGGGATGCCGCAGGGCAGGCACAGAGGATGCTAGCCTTCCTCTGTGTCTCGGCACGCGGTCACCAGGCTGCATGCATGCGGCCTTTTCATGTACATCGCACTCTCCCCCCCTCCCTTCCCACGCTCTTTTGTGGCGCTGTCGAAAGGGCGGATAACAACCATTTCGGGAGACGGATCTCACCACGATTTCCTGAATGAAGCAAGATGACACAGTTGATCTTGTATGTGAAGCAGAGCGAGAAGCGCAAGTACTCTCTCTCTCTCTCTCTCTCTCTCTCTCTCTCTCTCTCTGTCTCCCATGTTGGTCGTCGATGTAGTGAGGAGAGAAGAGGAGTGGTGGGAGGGAGGCAAGGAGAAGAAGGTCGATCTTGGCCACCAAATGTATGCAAATGTGAGTGTAGTGGAGGTAGTGGCGAAGGGAGCATGTCATGAGTGTTTGTCAATTGCCTTTGCAAAGAAAGGGCCACCATGGGGGATAAGGCGGCAAGAGAAGGGAGTCTCTCTACCGTCGACGTATACTTAGTGAGGGGGGGGGGAGGCTCTTGGTGAGCAGGCAGTAGCCGCATTCACTGGGTAATGAAGGAAGGGAGACGTGTGCCAAGGGCGCATACACACACACACACGCAATGATCCGCCACTCGTGTGGCGGTTTAACGAGCTGTGCAGTGTCCAATGCGAGAGAGGATTGTCAGCGATCGTCGTACTGCGCCGCGTTATGGGGGGGGGGGGCAGGAAGGGCGGAATCTCTCCTGAGCACTCGTCCTCTCTCCCGACCTCCCTCCCCCCCCCCCCTTCCCCTCAGTTTCTTCGTTATGCTCACATGCCGATCCCTCCATCCCATGACTTAGTTCGACCTGGCAAGTCAGGCATAAATGATGGACGTCAAGCGGAGATCACCGGAGCTCACGCCCGTTTTTTTTTTGCTATTCTAGCGTCGGTCATTGAAGCGATGAGAAAAAAACAAATTAGAAGTCAAAGGAGCAACGCAAGCACATTCGTTCTAGCCAGACACCCCCTAACGTTTGCCCTCGTATCAATCACTCTCCCGAGCGTTTTTAGGAAGTGTGCGGTGGAAAAGGCGCCACGTATGTGTGATTCTAACCGCGATGCATCGCCGTTATCGATAGGTTGCAGGTGTTCCTCTTACTGGTTGTCGTTGGGGGGAGGGGGGGGGGGTGTCGCGGTAATGACTTGAAGTGTCTCTCTTCACTATCTCCTCATCGGCTCACGAGAGCATGATGGGGGGGGGGGGGTCGTCGTCAACGAGAGCGATGGCTTCCCTCTCGCCCATTGAATGGTGCGTAAAGTGGGGTGGACAGCCGTCGGGTACGACAGGCGGAGAGGGAGAGAGAGCGACGGCTGGCTGCCGCCTCTTTCTCGCCTACTCTTTCGCTGGTCTCATCTGGAACTGAGCACGCTGGTCGAAATAAAAAACAAAGCGAATGATAAGTGGCAAGCATTTGCATCGCTCGTCCGTGGGCGTGAGCGTGTCTACCCGCAAGCGATGGCTATCCGTGGGTGGTAGAGAGGGGTGGAGGGCGGGGGAAGGAGGGGGGAAGAGAAGGAGAAGATTGCCTTCTGGTATGCTCATGGGGGGGCATGGCACGGTGAATGACCTCGGCTTCGACGGCACACTTGGATGAAACGCCAGTAAACGTGTGTTGTGTAGCGACGCGAAGCAGTGAGGTTTTCCAATTAGCCGCGTGATGGGTGACGATGCCGTGTTGTCAGGGGAGAATGACGGATGTCAGTTGTAGTGTACACTGAAGACTTGAAGGAGAAGGAGAGGGGGGGGGGGAGGCACGCGCTGAGTCGTAACATCTCCTTTATCACCTCTACGCTTGGTTACTCTCTCCGTGTGCGCCAAGGATGATTGTCCTCGCCGTGGCGACATCCATGACAATATCGTTGATGTCGGTTGTTGTGACGAACGAGCGCGCACTCGTTGACGCCATCCTGCCGCTCTGTTCTGTCAGTTCGCTCTCTCTCTCTCTCCATCACTCCCCTCCCTCTCTTCTCCCTCTCCATCACTCCCCTCTCCTCCTCCCCCCCCCCTCCTCCATCGCCGCTCTTCCACTTGCTTTGCATCATGACGCCTGAGTGCGTCGTGTCAGAGCATAGGAATGGGGGGGGGGGGAGGGAGAATGGCTGCATTGTGTCTCTTTCACCCATCTACGCGCACTTTCTGTACTGCTTACGCACGCAAAAATGCGCGCTACTTCATATTTGGGCGTAAGTTATACACGTCAATGAGAAGGAGAACAGACAAAAAGGAGCAGATTTGACATTTTCGGAGATGGTAGACACTTCTCGCTCTTCAGCGGACGTTTTCGTTGCGAGATCGGAGATTGACGCCCCGGATGTTTGCCCACGGATCACCTCTCTCTCTCTCTCTCTCTCTCTCTCTCTCTCTCTCTCTCTCCTTCTCCTCTATCTCTCTCTCCCTCCCTCTCAGTTGGCCTCCGCTTTTGCTCCTTTGCGATCCGTCCACTCTTGTGACGGTTAAACTCGCGCAGTGTCGATGCACTACGTTAGCCGAGAAAGGAGAAGGGGAGGGAGAAGAAGGACACTATCTAATAGGGGGGTGGGGGTGGGGGGGTGATGCATGCATGGAAAAGCTCATTGGCCGTCGGATGACAAAGGAGTAACAACGGCTGCCCCCCCCCCCCCCCCTCTCTCTCCTCTCCTCTCCTCCCCGTTGAGGAAGAAGACTCCCTTCGACGAGTGCGCACACGGTATTCTTGGTCATTTTGTCATCACTCCTGTCCCTTTGTCGTCTCTCTTGAGAAGAGAGAGAGAGAGAGAGAGAGAGAGAGAGAGAGCATATTTTTTCTTCTTCTTCTTCCGCGCTCCTCTTTTGCCGTCCACTTTCAGTATTGATTTAGTTGTGTGCATCTGGGCGGTCTTCGTCAGTCCCGCCAATTTGGGCATGCTTTTCGTTTTTGGTTGATGAGGGTAGAAGGAAGGGAGGGGAACGCAATCATCGACCGCACTTGCACTCATTGGCAATCTGCCAAAAAAAGAGGAAGGAAAGCGTATTATGGCGTCGCTGTCACATTGAGAAGGGCGTCGCAGTTGGGGGGGGGGGGGGGAGGCGTTGTGTTTGGGTGGAATGTCGTCGCAATGGCATGTTTACGTTGAGTTGTCATAAGAGATGAGAGGGAAGGAGTGAAGCCGCCAGGGCTGTTCGCTATGAATGACCAACATGACACTGGCATTGTCGTGCTGACTCGACGATGTCTTCGCCATGACTCACATCTCACAGCATCGCAGTTATTATACTTAAAAGAGGCCTGTCATCGCATCTCCCTAAGAGCAGAGAGAAGTCGCAAAAACATCCATTCCACACAGTATGCGTAAATCGAGTTGTGGAGTGAAATGTAGTGGAGTTCTTCATGCAAATGAAGGGAGCGGTACGCGGAAAGTTATGCGACGTTGTATGACATCAATGGGTAGGTGGGGAGAAGGCTTCCTCTCTCCGCACCTCGCGTATCACCTCTCTCTTTCTCTCTCTCTCTCTCTCTCTCTCTCTCTCAACGATAGTCCGTGTTTTGGAGTCACTGTGACCGTGGGAGCCAACGCTACTCTTCTGATAAGTAGTATTGTATTGGCTGTTGGCTGTGGCGGTCGCAGTGATAGAGAAGATGGCAGCAACCTTCGCGTACTATTAGAAGGCATGCCAAAATATCGCAAATGACGAAATGGTGGCATCGACTGATTCCTCAATGGAATCGCGTTGGCTCTCCGTTCGGGTACGTCTACGAATCGACGAATGCGCAGTAGTAGCGACGTATTCAACGCGCAAGGGAAGCGCATCTCGCATTGTAATATTTGGCGTATGTCGTTGAGCGCTCGTCTTCTACCATTTCTTGGACACTTTGGCAATATTCTTGGGCACTTTGGCAATATTCTTGGACACTTTGGCAATATTCTTGGACACTTTGGCAATTTTCTTGGACACTTTGGCAATATTCTTGGACACTTTGCACGGACATGTGGTGTCATTGAGAAGTCGTCGCTATTTGAATGTGTCGTCATTGCAGTCGCAGCAGCAGTGGCACGGTGGCCGACGACGAACGACGCATGGATGGCGTTTCTAACGTCAGTTACACCGATTCTCCCTATTCGCCCCCTACTCGTAATGACGACGCGACTTCGTTCTTGGTGATGTGAGGAGAGCGTGGTGTGATTGCAGCCAAGTGAAGGAACGGCCCACCTCAACGATGATTTGTCCGCCAGTCTCGAGGATCTTGTCGGCAATTTCGAACAAAAGGTGCCATTCGTTTCTTAGCCAACACAACAACGGGTGCGTGTGCGAATAGAAAATGCGTCGTGGTTTGAAGGGGACGGTGGGATATTTTTACAATGGGTGTTCTCTCTCTCTCAGCACTTGTGAGATAGTGGTGTTGCAGTTGACGCACTGCCTGAAGGATATGGCCGAAAGCACGACAGATATGGCGCCGGTTGTCGTGCGTAATCAAGATGAAATCATGTCGGAGAGCCAGTCCGTTCATCCTCTTTTCAATTTCAATCGTTGGTTTCATAATGTGAGTAAAAGAAGAATGCGATGACTATACTGTCGCGTGTGTGCGCTATCAATGGCGTTAAGCCGTGCGCAGTGCTAGCGTACATTGGACAGTCTGTGATAACTCCTTCACCCCCCCCCTCCCTGCGCTATGTGCCATCTTTGTTTTCGTCTCTTTTGGCCATTTCTCCGTGAGAGTTGCCTGCCGCCGCGACGTCTTCGTTGGGATGGCAGAGAAAATGCCCTGAGGGGGGAGGGAGGGAACCTTCGACGACGTCCATCGATTAAGTCTCTCATTGGCGGCGCGCGAACGCACAGGACGCACGTTCAATGCGTGCCCTCCCTCCATTCCTCTTGCTCTCTCTCTCTCTCTCTTCCCCTTCGCACTCTTTGTCACTCCGGCCAGGTTTAATCTGATATTTCTCACTTCGGTGTATCACACTGGCCGTCGTCATCTGCATCATACTGCCAATCTACTCTTATTTATCAACTTTTTCTGCTTTATCGTAATGTCTCACTAACTCTCTGATGAGGTTTTTACGCTATCCTAATCGCAAATTTGCATAATCGTTACGTTTGTTTTCTTACCGCCTTACATATCGCAATTTGTCTCGTGGGAGCCATGCCTTGAGTTCTCGCCACTCGCATTCTTGTTTCTATCTCTTCGTCTCTCTCTCTCTCTCTCTCCTTCTGTTATCAGAAGTAGAGTTGTTGCCGGTAAGAAATGAGATGGTGGAAGCTGAGAAGGAATGTCGAGTACCAAGGTTTGGTGAAGTGTTGCGTCTTCGTATTTCGACTTCCTCCAGCATAGACAACGTCGCGGCGACACCGTAGTAGGATAAAGGGAAGAAAGATGTCTTCATGCCTTCTTGGCAATTATTCTGTAGGGCGGCCGAGACGATGCATTTTGCATGTTGGTCGTCGTGCAGAGGGAGAGGGTCATCGCCTGCTTGTTTCTTCTTCTCTTTCTTCCTCTCCGTCTCACATTGATAGAGCGAGAATGCGCCAGTGGCTGCCAGTATGTATGAGAGCAATCAATTGAGTCTTAGTTGTCGAGTGGAACGGGGGGGGGGGGGGTTGAGAGTACGTATTTTTTTACAAAAAGAAAGATGTAAAGATAGAGGGAGATGTACGCGTTTGCTCATCTCGCCACCACACCTCAATGCATGCCTCCTACAGTTTAGCCATTATGAGTGTCTATCAGAATTGCGAGACAACACGCGGATATCAGATACTGCGCTTTTCTGTGAGCGCTGCGTGTTATATCTCATTTCCAAGGCTACCATGTGTCCCTGTCTGCGGTCTCTCTCTCTCTCTCCCTTTCTTTCTCTCTTCCTCTCTTGATGTTTGCCGTTGCCTCTTTTGCTACGCTGCATTCTTCAGTGTCACATTTCAGCGTATTGTGGATAGGGCTTTGTCATTGGTAAGTGACTGAAGAGAAGAGCACATGGCGTCACAACGCCAATATTTTGTAAAGGAGAAGGAGTGTTTTCTTTTCCAGGATTTGGTGGACGCTAACGGGCAATTTTGGGACAATGTTACCATTGGAATTTAACAAGATGCAAACGAGGAAACTTCTGCTGGACAGCCTCGACCTGCGATCTGCACGCACTGATCGGGTGAGTGCATGAGAGAGTGCATCAGAGGGGGGAAGAGGGCGAGTGATACGTCTTTCTTTTTCATTGACACTTCAATGCTCAGCCATCTATTGGTAATTCATCAACCACCGTACACACATTAATTCATACGATAGAGTATATCTATGTATGATGTCACATGCATTGGCCATTTTTAACCGCCAACATTTTATTTGAAAGAGGACAATTCCCCCGTAATCAGTCAGCATAATCTCCATAAGAGTGCGGAAAATAGTAATTGAAAACTTGTCTAACATTATGGTGTTAGAAATGTAGTCCATTTCATTGGGAGGGGGGGGGCTAATAACCTTATTATGGACAACCCCTGCTTCCTCCATGCCGCCTCCAACTCCTCCCTCTACTCTCCCATTCTTTGCTCGCTCCTTCCCACTCATCCCTCTGCCATTCTTTGATCCCTCCTATCTTTCTTTCTTTCTCTCTCTCTCTCTCTCTTTGCTTTCTTTACCATCACTCTCTCTCTTTCTCGTTATATGCACTAGCTAACCATGCCCAACTGGTAGTAGTGCGCAGTACTACGAATGCTATACTGGGGAGCGTAGAGGGACCCGTTGTATTGCCAGGCCCAACGATGTTAGCGGGAAGAGCTGACCCCCACAAAGACTCTAAAAGACCTCGGGACTCGTCCAACAGAAGGGGAGGGGAGAGGGAACCAGTTACTCCCCCCCCCCTCCCTCCCTCCTCCCTCCCTCTACCCACCAAGGAAAAGCACACAAAGCAGCCCTTTATTTTGTGGCGGATTGCGTTTTTTGTCGCCGTCTCTGTTAAGATACATTAAGTGGAAGAAAGGTGCGAGGGGGTGATATTGTTGGATGTGTGAGTAGCAGAATAATTAATTATGCCATAATTAATTATTACTTGATGGCAGAGTTATGAAATAGTAGGAATGGAATGAGCGGTCGTCGTCATGCGAGGCAATGAGAAAGAAGTCTTCTTTAATTCCCTCACACACGCGACAGTCACGCCAACACACGAGAGTTTGCTTTGTTGCCGCCGTGACGAATGGGTGGGGGCGTCGTATTGCTGTCGAGTAGTAAATGAGAATTGCGAAAGGAGAAGAAGAGGAGGTTGGTGGGAGGACGCGGGGCAGCGCGAGAGAGAAGAAAGCGCGTCGTTCTACTCCCCCCCCCCCTCCCCCCATCTACGCTTCTTCTGTCTCTCGCTTGCGCCGCCTTTCTTTCTCGTCACGTCGTCGGTGTAGTAGCAATGTTGTCGTGGTGGCGAAACAATCAATACGAGCGCATGGACAAGGGCGTTTAATCCACGCGCCAAACCGTCGCTAAGTGCCACTTTTTTTAGAGTTGGACGGACGAGCGCGGAAGCAGCGTTGCGTCAGTGACGACGACGATCTGCGCAGCGCTCTCGATATGCACCAACTCATCTCGCAGGTACGGTATGCCCTTTGTAATCGCAATCGATACAATATGCCCGCTTCGCCTTCCTTTGGTCTAGCGTCAAAGCTTGATATCAACAATAGAATAAGTAGCGGCTTAGCTATTTTGTAGTGGATTCCAACTTGGTTTTCAACTAGCGTACAACTAGGATACAAGTTGAAAAATTGCGATTTATGGACAATTGCGCAAAAAAAACTTGAGAATTGACAACAAGTTGTCGTCAATTCGATATCTGCTACATACTTGTACACAAGTTTTCATCATGTTTTTACATAGTTGTTCCGAAGGTGTGCGACAGGATGAGAGTGGCTCTTCACTGCCAAGCCCCACCATAGTGCACAACTAATATTGTATTCTTTGCAGGGTCCTCCACTCTCATCGGACTCGCCACCGCAAACAGCCGATCAAGTCATCGAGGAGATCGATGAGATGCTCAACGTCAGTGCGTCGTAGCGAATATATATATATATATATAGATAATTATATATATATATATATAATTATCTACAAGTGGATAATTTTTTTCCTTTCTTACATCTTGACAGTCTTGTGCAATCCTTGATGTGTCTATCACAATAGATTAGAACTGTTAAGAAAAACGGGGCGGGAGGGGAGGGGGGGATAGACTGTGGTCTATTGTAACGGTTGAAAGAGTGGCCAGAAAGACGTCGTTGTAGTCGTGCGACTTCACGGGGTCCATCATGACGGACAGGACGATGGAATCCGTCGATTCCATGTACAGTAGCATGCGTTCGCCGTGCGGTGCGTTGCCGGCTGTACTCATTTTGTCTCGTAAGGACGCGCTGCCCGTTTTGTGAGTCGATAGTGCTTCTTCAGGAGTGGGCTGCGTGACGTCGTCATTCGCCGCCGCTACCATGGCGTCGTCAATCCCTCCTGAAGTGGACGCCAAGCTGCGTCACGCTGCCAACATCACTGCGCACCCTGAAAGCACGTTTTCCTTTTTGTTGCGTTCCTTTCTCTTTGTCATCTCTCGCTATCCTTTATTTATTTTTTAGCCATTTATTACGCCCATCTTACTGTGCACTTTCAGCAAAAATGCATGCATAGACAGAGCATAGAGGATTTTTATTCCTACATATTTTTTTATTGTCCCAGAGTTGAAGTGAATGAGGTTCGTTACAGACCTGCGTGAGTTAGGCTACAGCAAGTTAGTTCAGCTACATGCGGAAATGGAGCAGCTTATTCAGGTAACTATGAAAAGGTGTGAAAGTGCCACGTTAAGCATGTCTGTACCATTTTGTAATGAAAAACGTGCGAGGAGGAGGTGCAGGGAGTGTTGAAAGGGAGGCACGATGGAGACATGGCAACGTACACTACAAAATGTGAGCCACTTGAGGTGTACAACGAGTCGTTAGTCGATGATTGGCGCATCGCGATGAATTGGAATACGAGAAGGAGATGAAGAATACATTCATCTCCCTCCTCCTCTCCATTCAGAATAAGCGACGCCAATTTGCCAACGAGCGCAAGCGCAAAACCTGGCAAGGTGTGTGATGGTGGAGGGTTGGTTTATGCGAGTGTAACGTGAACGAAAATAGAGGACACGACAAGTTGGGGTGATGATGCCGTCGTCGAGTGGTCGTCACGATGAGAGAGAGAGAGTGTACTCTTTGAGGTGGATGCCTCGCAACTGCCGCAGTACATGACTGCATCCATTCCCTACAACGAAACGTATGCCAATATGGACAATGCCACGCTGTCATCTCTCATCAAGCGTACGCT
>JASCIT010000176.1:0-20000 GCA_036711955.1 Digitonthophagus gazella
AGCAAATCGAACCAAAGGGAACTAAAGCTAACCAGAGTGAACCAGAGCGGACCAAAGCGAATCAAATGGAGTCAAAATGAATCAAATGATGTTAAATCGAATCAAATGAAGTCAAAGCGAATCAAAACGAATCAAAGCGAATCAAAACGAATCAAAACGAATCAAATGGAACCAAATCGAATCAGGGCGAGTCAAATTGAATCAAGTGGAGTCAAAGCGAATCAAATGAAGTCAAAGCGAATCAAATGCGGTCAAATCGAATGAAATGGAGTCAACGCGAATCAAAGTGATTCAAATTGAATCAAGGCGAATCCAAACGAATCAAAGCAAATCTAAAGGAATCCAAACGAATCAAAATGAATCAAAACGAATCAAAACGAATCAAAACGAATCAAAACGAATTAAAACGAATCAAAACGAATCAAAGCGAATCAAAGCGAATCAAAACGAATCAAAACGAATCAAAACGAATCAAAGCGAATCAAAACGAATCAAAACGAATCAAAACGTATCAAAATGAATCAAAACGAATCAAAACGAATCAAAGCGAATCAAAACGAATCAAAACGAATCAAAGCGAATCAGAACGAATCACAACGAATCAAAACGAATCAAAGCGAATCCAAACGAATCAAAACGAATCAAAAGAAATCAAAACGAATCGAAACGAGTCAAAACGAATCAAAGCGAATCAAAGCGAATCAAAACGAATCAAAACGAATCAAAACGAATCAAAACGAGTCAAAACGAATTAAAGCGAATCAAAGCGAATCAAAACGAATCAAAACGAGTCAAAACGAATCAAAGCGAATCAAAGCGAATCAAAACGAATCAAAACGAATCAAAACGAATCAAAACGAGTCAAAACGAATCAAAGCGAATCAAAGCGAATCAAAACGAATCAAAACGAATCAAAACGAATCAAAACGAATCAAAACGAATTAAAGCGAATCAAAATGAATTAAAACCAATCAAAATGAATCAAAACGAATCAAAACGAATTAAAACGAATCAAAACGAATCAAAGCGAATCAAAACGAATCAAAACGAGTCAAAGCGAATCAAAACGAATCCAAACGAATCAAAACGAATCAAAAGGAATCAAGACGAATCAAAACGAATCAAATCGAATCAAAACGAATCAAGACGAATCAAGACGAATCAAAACGAATCAAATCGAATCAAAACGAATCAAATCGAATCAAAACGAATCAAAACGAATCAAAACGAATCAAAGCGAATCAAAACGAATCCAAACGAATCAATGCGAATCAAAACGAATCCAAACGAATCAAAACGAATCAAAAGGAATCAAGACGAATCAAAACGAATCAAAACGAATCAAAACGAATTAAAACGAATCAAAACGAATCAAAGCGAATCAAAACGAATCAAAACGAATCAAAGCGAATCCAAACGAATCAAAACGAATCAAAAGTAATCAAAACGAATCCAAACGAATCCAAACGAATCAAAATGAATCAAAACGAATCAAAGCGAATCAAAAGCTAACTCTAGCTAACTTTAGCTAATTCTAGCTAATTCTAGCTAATTCTAACTAATTCTAGCTAATTCTAACTAATTCTAGCTAATTATAACTAATTCTAACTATTCTAGCTAATTGCAACTAATTCTAGCTAATTTTAGCTAATTCTAACTAATTCTAGCTAATTCTAACTAATTCTAGCTAATTATAATTAATTCTAACTATTCTAGCTAATTCTAACTAATTCTACCTAATTATAACTAATTCTAACTATTCTAGCTAATTCCAGCTAATTCTAGCTAATTCTAGCTAATTCTAGCTAATTCTAGCTGATTCTAGCTAATTCTAACTATTCCAGCTAATTCTAACTAATTCTAGCTAATTCTAACTAATTCTAGCTAATTATAACTAATTCTAACTAATTCTAGCTATTCTAGCTAATTCTAACTAACTCTAACTAATTCTAACTAATTCTAACTAATTCTAACTATTCTAGCTAATTCTAACTAATTCTAGCTTATTCTACCTGATTCTAGCTAATTTTAACTATTCCAGCTAATTCTAACTAATTCTAGCTAATTACAACTATTCTAGCTAATTCTAAGTAATTCTAGCTAATTCTAGGTAATTCTACCTATTCTAGCTAATTCTAGCTAATTCTAGCTAATTCTAGCTAATTCTAGCTAATTCTAGCTAATTCTAGCTAATTCCAGCTAATTCTAACTATTCTAGCTAATTATAGCTAATTATAACTAACTTTATCTAATTCTAACTATCCTAGCTAATTCTAACTAATTCTAGGTAACTCTAGCTAATTCTAACTATTCTAGCTTATTCTAGCTAATTTTAGCTAATTCTAACTAACTTACAACTAACTAACTAACAAGCTAACTAACTAACAAGCTAACCAACTAACAACTAATTAAATCTCCTTTTATATCCGCCCCCAAGCGCCCGCCGTTCGTCGGGGTCGTCTTCCGACCGTTGGCCAGGGCGGTCGCCCGGCGGTCGCCACCGGTCTAAGGTCCCCTTTTATACCCCGCCGGACGGCATTTTAGGGGACCTCGGCGCGAATCTCGATAGGCTTTCCGACCCAACGTTACTAAGACCGTAGGGCGACTGTGACATTACCTCGAACCATTACCCACAGATAATAGTAGGATAGCAGCCGGCGGTAGCCGAAATTCCGCGGATCGGCAGGTCGCCCACGGATGGGTTTCGGGTACGCTCGACGACCGCTAGCTACGGCGAAAATGGTTCAAATCCGGCATCGAGCGATATTCTTTGATTCCTTCTTAACCGAGAAATCGAAAATTCACCGACTAAAAGTAGCCGGCCCGCCCGCAGGCCGGCAGTAATCGAAACACCGCGGACCAACAGGCCGCCCACTGAAGGGTTTTGGGTACGCTCGGCGACCGCGAGCGACGTCGAAGAAAGTTCAAATCCGGCATCGAGCGATATTCTTGGATTTCTTCTTAACCGAGAAATCGGAAATTCACCGACGAAAAGTAGCCGCCGCGTCCGCAGGCTGGCGGTAGCCGAAATTCCGCGGGTCGGCAGGTCGCCCACGGAAGGCTTCGCCCGCGGAACGGTCCCGAACGACCGGCCGGCCTCGGTCGCCGGCCGTTCCGTCAGATTCGCGCGTCCCGACTCCGAACCCGGTTCGACCGAATTTTCGACGAAGTCACCATTTACACCCCGCCGGACCGGCTTTTAGGGGACCTCGCCGAGAATCCCGATAGGCTTTCCGCCCCAACATTACTAAGACCGTAGGGCGACCGTGACATTACCTCGAACCATGGCCCCCAGATAATAGTAGGGCAGCAGTCGACCGCGAGGTCGGCTGGTGTCTTTCGGCTTGTAGCGATGTAAACGTATGGTGTCTATAACGTCCGTGAAAGAGCACTGTGGTGAGTGCTGCCCCTATTTTGTCTATTTCACGGTTTCCGATACGTACACAAAGGTTTGCATTTTTTAGGGGTTCCTTTCTTAATTTTTAGTGCGATATCCGGTACTTATAATATAAGGATCGCTGCTAAGCCTCTCGCGCGCACGTGAAAATCAAAGCAAGCCTGCGGGGCAATGCGGACGTAAAATACGCCAGATGAAATTTCCAACAACTCCTAAAATTTATCCGTGCGAATATGCGTTCGACTCACTCCAGTTTGAAACTTGCGACCGTTAATAAACGTTGGAAATACCGATATGCGGTGTCGCGTAGAAAATGACGGATGTAAATTTTTCATGAACATGACGGATGTTGTGCAACTACCTCCTCGAAGATCTGTTTTTGCAGGTCGGGTATCCGTCGGGCAACGGTAATTTATTTACCGGCGAAAAGTTGCACAAAACTTTCTTCTAGAATTTACGGTAATTTCTACTTTCATATTGAAAGTTAACATGTTAAGAGCAAGGTAGATTAGCACTATTGAATTTAGCGCTAAGCATGTTTGTTTGAAAGCAATATAGCATCATTAAAGTACGCGTTTGCCGTATTAATGTCTAGAAGTACTAAATGCGTTTGATACGTTGTTTCAGATCATCACTGCCAAGTTTTGATGGGGTGAGAAGAAAAGACAAAGTGTAGGTACGAAAAGACGTTGTGGGCGAATTGTTGACGCTCTGTGCTCTAGTGGAAAAGTGTTTAGGAAACTTTGCCGAGCGATGGTTTCGACGTGCATTTGAAAAATATATTACTATGATCGTACGAACTACACGTATGCTTCTGCGAATAGTAGTTCGTTTTGCATAAATGCTAATTTTATTTTTATATCCATGTTGTTAGTTTCTTAATTGTAAATTTGTATTATTTTTCGCCGTCGACTTATTCATTCTTTTCGTTTGTATTTTATTAATAAAATTTAAGACCGGAACTTTTTGTTCCAGACTCACCATTGGTAACTGAGAGGGTGTTGCTAAGATTTTCGTTGCAAAGTAAATAGCCACAAATCGCAGCATGGGCAGGAGGAGGTCCCAACTTTCGCAGTCTTCGGCATACAACGCCGCTAAATCGAGAAGGGAACGCAGAAACTTAAGGCGCTCCTCAGGTCGAAGCGTTCTAAGCCCGAAAAGTGAAGCGGCCTTGCGAAGGCCTGTCGTACTGCTGGAAAGATTACCAGTGAGCATTGTCACTACGACAATAGCTCGCCGCCGTCCATACGTTCTCTTAAGTGCTGAGGGTCGTGCGCGGACAGATGCGTTAACGACCAAATTATTGGCGTCCGAAGATGCCTCCGCCGTTGGTTTTCGATTAAGCAGCCTACACTCTGCGACGCTTACACCAAAATTCGTAGAAATGGAGGAATTGGAGGTATCAGTTGGTCATTCTCCACAATTACCCAGAAGCGAGGCGGTAGGTAACATGTCGTCGACAGTATTACCGGTTCGCCCGCCTCCACATAGAACGGTCGACTATGATAATATTACTGCCGTCCCAAGTTCACGCGTTAGTCCGCCGAGAAGGAGTCAGCGAACCCCTAGACTATCGCAAACTGTTATGACGCCCCTGCCTTCAACAACCGCTGCCATAACTTCTACTGGCGGAAGAAGGCGTCATGCCGACATTCCGCATAAAGTGACGTATAGGAAAGCGATGATAGTTAGCGGTGTCGTCGAAACAACTGTTCTTCCTTATAGTATCGGCGAATTAACCGATGTTTGTCGTCATTGCGGGGCCAAATATTTTGCCGCTGAAATCAGGACAAGGACACAAAAACGAATACTATGCTGTAAAGACGGTAGCGTGCAATTACCCGATTTACGAGATTGTCCGATAGAATTAAGGGCTTTACTGACCGAGAGGAATTCATCTGGTAGGAATTATCGTGATAATATTAGGGCTATAAACGGTCTCTTTGCTATGGCCACTTTCACAGCGGCGATTCCGGATGGGGTGAACGTCGGTCAAGGAGCCTGGTCCTTTACCATTTGCGGACAAATCTATCATTTCACTAATCCGTTGCCTGACGCACAGGATTTGGTTAACCCGAGAGGAAATCAGTATTATTTCATAGACGCCGACGACGCGATAGAGCGTCGTATGCAAAAGGTCGGTGACAGGGTCCATCGAGAAGTGGTCGACGTTATTGAAAAGATGTTGCGAAGAGATAACGTCTGGATTTCATCCTATTCAACTGTAAAGGAAGTGTTAGAAAGAAATAGGAGTGCGGGCGGCGTAGACGTCGAAAACGTGGTTGTTGGATTTAAGAAAAACATCGGGGTTGACCTCAGAACGCATAATTTACCGGAATCGCGTTCAGACGTGGCGGCCGTATTTATCGGTGATGAGCCGCCCTTTGATGTAGACTTAACGATATACCCAAAGCTAAGGAACCGGAGACACGAATTAAAGAACTTAAATAAGCTAGCCGACCCGATGGTATATCCATTGCTCTTTCCGTTCGGAGAATTCGGCTACGACGTAAGTCTTCGTCACCAATCAAACCCAGAGAAAATAGTGACGATAAGGGAATTCTACAAGTATAGACTGCAATGCCGAGAAGGATTTTCGATTTTACACCATTCCGGCAAACTATTTCAACAATATATCGTCGACGCTTGGGCAAGAGCAGAAGCAAACGAATTATGGTATTTAAAGCAACATCAGCGTAAATTCCGATTAGTAACTGCCGAGGCTATCCGCCGTCGTTTGCAAGAACGCGTGCGCGGCACGGATGTGCAAGTGGGAAAGATTTGGATACTACCCGTGTCTCATACAGGATCGGTGCGCTATAAGAACCGAAAATACTTAGACGCTATGGCGATCGTCGGTCGGCACGGTAAGCCAGACCTCTTTGTCACAATGACGTGCAATCCTAAGTGGCCGGAAATTCAAAATAGCCTACAAGGTTGTCAGAAGTACGAACACCGCCCGGATCTCGTCGCACGAGTATTCCACGCCAAGTTGGCAGAATTCATTGACGACGTTGTTAACAAGCAAGTATTCGGCGTAATTCTAAATTACATGTATACAATTGAATTTCAAAAGCGAGGTCTGCCACATGCCCATATACTAATTACCATGAGACCGGAGGATAAGTTCGAGGACGCGCAAAGTATAGATGCCCTAATATCCGCAGTACTACCGGATCCCGTTGCAGAGCCCCGTTTGTATCGAATAGTCACAGAGTCTTACGTTCACCGTCCGTGCGGGGAAAATAATCCGACAGCCGTATGTATGCGGGATGGAGAGTGCATGAAGAGATACCCTAAAGATTTCAGTGAGGAGACGGTCTTACATGTTGGTCACATACGGCAACCTAGGTATAAGAGACCGAACGACGGACGTTCGCTGCTAATGGGGGGAATGTTGATCGATAATAGAAGGATAGTTCCGTACAATAGATACGCGGCGATGAAGTACGGATGTCATATTAATTTTGAGATTTGCGGCTCTCTCGATTCCATAAAATATTTGCACAAGTATGTGCATAAGGGTCCCGATTGCATAACCGTAGAATCGGTGAACGAGAGAGACGTGCTACAATGGAACGAAATCGATCAATATTTGGAATGTCGTTATGTGAGCTCCATGGAAACCACCTGGCGTTTATTTGAGTATAAATTGAGCGACAGATCCCATTCTGTGGTGGTACTCCCCGTGCATATGCCTGACGAACAGACGTACATAGTCGACGAAGACCCCGACGAAGAGGATTTCGAAACGGCTCTTAGAAAGTCGACGAAGCTAATGGCGTATTTCGCATTGAACGCCGGCGATCCCGGAGCCCGCGACACGAAGTACGCGGAGATACCTGAGCTCTACGTTTGGGAATCGCGCCAAGGCGTGTGGAAAAGGCGCAGTAAACGATGGAACGTTATTGGCGTAATGATGGAAGTTTCCCCTGCCGAAAGGGAGAAATATTATTTGAGAATGTTACTCGCGCACGTTACCGGCGCGACTTCCTTCGAATGTCTAAGAACTGTGCGGGGTGTTCTTTGCGATACGTTTCGAGAAGCTTGCGAAGCTCTTGGTCTATTGGAATCTCTTGACGAGTACGATCGGTGTATGGAAGAAGCCGTTAATCATACGTACCCCAAGCGACTCCGTCGACTTTTTGCCCTTATATGTTTAGTGGCAGTGGATAATACTTGTATAGAAATGAATACGCTTTGGCGGAAGTATCGAATGCCACTTATGGAAGATTTCTTACATGCCGGAAATGACGAACCTTCCGCGGAAATTCGCGCACTTTTAGATATCCAAGCGCAACTTGTGAGGAATGGTAAGAGTTTGGTAGCGGTAGGTTTGCCTCCCGTAGAAACCGATGCTCTAGAAGATCTAATAATAGCGGCGGCACAGTTTCCAGACGACGAACAGGTTAATGTCGATTCGTCAGGTATAAGGGCTCGTTTAAATGGTGATCAAAAGAAAATATTTGACCAAGTTGTGTCCTGCATCGAAGCTAGCGTGTCTGGTGTACCAGCATCGAATAATCTATTTTACGTGGACGGTCCGGGCGGTACGGGCAAAACGTTTCTTTACAACTCCCTCATTTCCTACGTTCGTCGCACTCTTCGAAAAAGCTGTATTGCCGTAGCGTGGACAGGCATAGCAGCCGTGCTTTTGTATGGTGGAAAAACCGTTCACAGGGCGTTCAAATTGCCGCTAAATTTAAACGAAACTACGGTTGCCGGATTCGATGCGGACGCTCCGGAGTCGATTTTTATTAAGGAGAGTGTTCACTTGATTATATGGGACGAAGCCCCGATGTCGCCGACGTTCGCTTTGCACGCTGTTGACAGATATCTAAGAGACTTGATGCGATGTGACAAACCGATGGGAGGTAAAACATGCGTACTCGGCGGTGATTTTCGTCAAGTATTACCTGTAGTTCCGAGGGCCCGAGGTGTTGAAATCTTGGCTCAATCCTTGATCAATAGTTATTTATGGCCTCTTATGAAGCGGATGTCTCTACATCAAAACATGAGGGTGTTACTCGAAGAGGTAGAGTTTCGAGACTGGCTATTGAAGCTTGGTGAAGATAAGCTTCCGCACGTCCATATGCCGGGTGCTATCGGAGCACCGGACGACCTCGTGGAAATACCAAAGCGTTGCCTTTCACCTAATTTGGACGTCCTACTTCGGCAAGTTTTTGGAAATGGCGGTGGCAGCCGCAAGCTTCGTTTTTGGGAAGACGAAAGTATATTCGACAAAGCGATACTGTGTCCAACGAATGAGTCAGTATACGAAGTGAACGATAAAATTTTAAATCTTATACCCGGCGATTGCACGACGTATTATAGCGTCGACGAATACCTTGCCGCGCCGGATGATGAGTTTCACGTTCCACTGGATTACTTGCATTCCCTGAAAATGCCGTCCATGCCACCTCACGAGTTGAGACTGAAAACCGGAGCGGTCGTCATGTTGCTTCGCAACCTGGACCTAGATGGTGGACTTTGCAACGGAACACGATTGAAGGTATTGACGATGTTTCAACACCAACTGGAATTAGAGGTACTGACAGGAGCACATAGAGGTGACGTCGTTCGAATACCGAAGGTGAAAGTTCAAGCGAAAGATTCGGTGTTGCCTAGGCCAATGGTTAGGTTTCAATTCCCTGTGCGTCTTGCATTCGCGATGACGGTCAACAAAGCCCAGGGACAAACGTTTTCTAAAGTGGGAGTATATCTAAAGCAGCCTTGCTTCGCTCACGGACAGCTATACGTGGCGTGTTCGAGAGTCGGAAGTTTCGACGATTTGCGGCTTTATATTGAAAACGGCGTGAGGCAGGGTGCTTTCAAATACCGAAGCGGCAAGAAATTTACGAGGAACGTTGTATATAAAGCGGCGATAGCAAAGAGCGTTTCAGCAACGGCGACGACGACGATGACGACGGCTGACGCGGCGATTTACGTCCAGCAATATACCGACGAGGAGATTGCGGCCGTGACCGCTATACTTGACGAACTTGAAAGAGACGTTACGGAGACGGCGGGGGCTATGGACGTTCAGTTGGCGTCCCATGCCGATGTTGATGAACTGTCCAGCAATGTTAGCGAAATGAGCTTGGAAGAGGAGGCACAAGTTTTGGAAGTGGAAGTAGAAGTCCATCGAGAGCAGGAAGCCGATTAAACAACAACAAATTTCTGTGGCATTTCATCGTAAACATGATTTATTTGTAAGTATAGAGATATTGCGCTGTTATTCGAATTCGTTTTGTAAAATATTTTTACTTTTTTCATGTAACAGGCAACGACGACGATGACGACAACTGCGAGGAGGGTACTGGCTGTGACACATGGGGTGGCATCCACCATATTTTACTACTGTTTCGGTAAGGAAATTCCAATATTCGTTACGATGACTTCAGTTTTGCGCATTGCTTTAACAGACATGCTTGCGCTTCGCGAACGCCGAGGCGGTACGCTTAACCTGGCGTACAACAAATTTTTTTGGCGGACAACGGGGCCACCGCTTTTGCGAGCGATGGGTCTCGTACGGCCACCTCCACGAAGGTTCGTGTCGCGTCCGACGATAACGAACCGGGTGTCCGCCGGGTAACGGTCTTTTTGACCGGCAGAGAGCCGTAAAAGGGTTTTTGAAATATTTTTCTTTCGTGAAAGTATAGGCCCGGAAAAACGGAGGTTTCTATTCAACGTCGGACTCTTCAGATTACATAGCGTTTGCATGAGTGATTTCAGATAGGGAAAACCATTTGGCAGCGCGAGGTGCTTCAGCGTTAGGACTTTCGAAAAGGAAAATTAGCGTATGCGTAAGTATGCCGTGTTGGAGGTATCGGTAGGAAAATAATAGCATTGCAGGTGTACATGCCATGGTTCATCGGAAAGGATTGCGGATAATTCCGTTCACTTCGGACGTGCAGTGTATTATTATTACTTTACCATTTTTTAACAAGCATGTTTTATTTTATAGCGAGCGTGTTATATAATTTAAACGAAGTTTAAACTTGTATACTAACCAACATACGACTGTGGCATTGTCGTTTTTTTTTTTTTTAACTTTTCGATGCCCACGGAAGGGTTCGGAAATAGAAAATACTTCAAGTTCCTTTTCAAGAGTGACCTTTTCATTGCAAAGATCCCCACACTTCGAATGGCAAGCGTGGGCTGGTTCACCCGCCAATAGGGAACGTGAGCTGGGTTTAGACCGTCGTGAGACAGGTTAGTTTTACCCTACTGATGACCAGTCGTTGCGATAGTAATCCTGCTCAGTACGAGAGGAACCGCAGGTTCGGACATTTGGTTCACGCACTCGCTCGAGCGGGCGGTGGTGCGAAGCTACCATCCGTGGGATTATGCCTGAACGCCTCTAAGGCCGTATCCTTTCTAGTCAAAGGTGGCAACGATACCCTTAGGAGTTCCGAGAGTCGAAAGGCTCAAAACAATGCGACTCTATTAGGCGGTCGACGCTCGCGTCGGCCGTCGCACGAGCCCCTATTTGCCGCACGCGGCGATCGACGAGCGGCGGGATCTCTTCGCTACGTCTCGTTGGCCGCTAGCGGTCGAACATGGGTACCTAACTGTTCGATGTCGGAACTTGGAATTGTCTGTAGACGACTTACGTACCTGGCGGGGTGTTGTACTCGGTAGAGCAGTTTCCACGCTGCGATCTGTTGAGACTCAGCCCTTTGCTTGGGGATTCGTCTTGTCGGCTAGACGAAGGCCCCCCGGGTAGGAGAAGAGACTACTTTTCTTCTCCGCCCAGAGCACACGGGTACGAAGTTGCAGACAACGGGCGAGCACGCCGGGAGATAGTTTGAAACAGTAAGCAAACGCTTACTGCGGTGACGAAGACCGAGTCTTCGCCCGGAGGTTTCGGCCCCGGAGCACCTCACCGACAAAACACGCAATCAATTCACCTCTCTGATAAACATTGAAAGCTTGGAGAAGAGAGGAGGAAATAACATACTAGATGTTATAAAGGAAAAGAATAAATAAGTAATAAGAATAAAATAATAGAATAGAATAAAATAGAAGAATAAAATAAGAGGAAAAATTTTTTCACGTCCGCCCACGGAAGGGTTTGGGACTTAGTCTTCGGTCGGGGGCCTTAGCCCCCCCCGGTCTTCGGTCGGGGGCCTTAGCCCCCCCCGGTCTTCGGTCGGCGGCCTTAGCCCTCGGTTTTTCGTCGGAAGCGCAACCCCGGACTTCTTAACTCCCTTTTTAACGTTTCCGAACGCGATTGAACCTAGGCGTGCTCGAGTCTGACGCAACGTTCAGCGCGAAAGCGGGCTTGCTATCCACCCACGGAAGGGTTTGCGGCCTATTCGCTAACCCCGTTAGCGTAGGGTTTCCGTTACGTCGCTAAACAAAAGACAACAAACCGCCCACCGAAGGGTTTCAGCTACGCCGTTCGACCGCCTACTAACCGCTTACGACGACAAGGTTCTCGTTACGTTGTCCGAATATAAAAAGAGGCAACGGCACGCGGTGTTCCCAAGCGGTCACCCATCCAAGTACTGACCGCGCCCGACTTTGCTTAACTTCGGTGATCGGACGAGAACCGGTGCTTTCAAAGTGGTATGGCCGTTGCCTACAGTTTACGCGTCTCCATAGAATGATAACAAGGGTCAGAGCATCGACTGAAATGTCCGCCCACTGAAGGGTTCCGTTTACGTTTCATACCGCGAGCGTCCCGGAAAGCGAGGGTCGAAGCGAACGTCGAGCGGTGTTCGGCGATCCGTCGGAAGGCTACATGCCAAAATTTGCCGGCCCTGCGCGCCAGAAATGTTCGAAAACCGCTCGGGGGGAGATTTTCTATACCGCCCACTGAAGGGTTTTATGTACGTTCGGCGACCGCGAGCGACGACGAAGAAAGTTCAAATCCGGCATCGAGCGATATTCTTTGATTCCATCCTGACCGAGAAGTCGAAAATTCACCGACTAAATGTATCCGGCCCGTCCGCAGGCCGGCGGTAATCGAAACACAGCGGACCTACAGGCCGCCCACTGAAGGGTTTTGGGTACGTTCGGCGACCGCGAGCGACGGCGAGGAAAGTTCAAAACCGGCATCGAGCGATATTCTTGGATTCCTTCCTGACCGAGAAGTCGAAAATTCACCGACGAAAAGTAGCCGCCGCGTCCGCGGGCCGGCGGTAAGCGAAACACCGCGGACCTACAGGCCGCCCACTGAAGGGTTTTGGGTACGTTCGGCGACCGCGAGCGACGGCGAGGAAAGTTCAAATCAGGCATCGAGCGATATTCTTGGATTCCTTCCTGACCGAGAAGTCGAAAATTCACCGACGAAAAGTAGCCGCCGCGTCCGCCGGCCGGCGGTAAGCGAAACACCGCGGACCTACAGGCCGCCCACTGAAGGGTTTTGGGTACGTTCGGCGACCGCGAGCGACGGCGAGGAAAGTTCAAATCCGGCATCGAGCGATATTCTTGGATTCCTTCTTAACCGAGAACTCGGAAATTCACCGACGAAAAGTAGCCGCCGCGTCCGCAGGCCGGCGCTAGCCGAAAATCCGCGGATCGGCAGCTCGCCCACGGAAGGGTTCGCCCGCGGAACGGTCCCGAACGACCGGCCGGCCTCGCCCGCCCGCCGTTCCGTCAGATTCGCGCGTCCCGACTCCGAACCCGGTTCGACCGAATTTTCGACAAAGTCACCATTTACACCCCGCCGGACCGGTTTTTAGGGGACCTCGCCGAGAATCCCGATAGGCTTTCCGACCCAACATTACTAAGACCGTAGGGCGACCGTGACATTACCTCGAACCATGGCCCGCAGATAATAGTAGGGCAGCAGTCGACCGCGAGGTCGGCTGGTGTCCGTCGGCTTGTAGCGATGTAAACGTATGGTGTCTATAACGTCCGTGAAAGAGTACTGTGGTGAGTGCTGCCTCTATTTTGTCGTTTTCACGGTTCCGGACCCGTACACGAAAGTTTGCATTTTTTAGCGGGATCCTTTCTCAATTCGCACCGCGATGTCCGAGAGCCATAATATAAGGATCGCTGCTAAGTCTCTCGCGCGCGCGTGAAATTCACAGCAAGCCTGCGGGGCAATCCGGACGTAAAATACTCCAGATGTCCCATTTGCCGGCAAATATAAGCGTTTACCGCTGGTCGGTTCTCCGACAACACAAAATTTGCAACAACTCCAAAGATTTATCCGAGCGAATATGCGTTCGACACAGATTTTTATAACCAAGACGCTTTCAATCTAGCGACGAATGTGTCCGAGAATATGTGAAAGCTGTTTACGGGCAAAAGTAAAGTCCGACAATTTTTTATTACCAGAGAGATATAATTTTTTTGAAACACGGACGATGAGGACGGATGAGGGCGGGCCATATCGAAAACGGGGAACACGCACCGAAAAGGGGTAGACGATGTGGCGGCGATTGTTGAGTAGTTCTCCTACGAAACCTTGTGCCGCCGCGCTCTCTCCTTAGTACCGTGCCGTCGTTGCTGCGCCAGTAGATCAGAGCCCGTTGTTCTTGTCGTTCTCAAAAATTATTATATAAAAAAAAGGCACGTTTGGTCGGCGCGCGTTCGCCGCGGTCGACTGTGCCGAGCGTCCAGCGAACGGGATCATTTATTAGTTCGACCGTCGGGCGCCGTCGTCCCAGTTTCGTCGTCGTCTCGACGTATGGTGCGTTGCGATAAATGATCGTCCCTCCGCACAATCATACGACCGCCAATAAACGAAAACCAATAATCCCCGTCCAGCCACAACCGCACCTGCCGCGCAATGGTCTTCGAAGTGCGTCGCGCCCGTAACTAAGCGTTCTCTCGACTTTTTTTCGCAAAGAGGAGAGCATGAACGCGCGGGCGCGGTATTAGCGCACGGTCGACCGAAACACGGAGCACCAGATATAATATATCACGTATATTATAGAGAGTACTCTGCGGCAGAGCGGGCGGGCGGTCGGTCGATGGGCGTTTTCGATGAGTGCGAGTCGTTTTGTGCGAATAATAAACGCAGGGACGTCTTTATCTCCTCCATCCGCCATCAACGTCGAGAACGTACGAACGGACGAGAGGACGATGACGGAAAATCTCGCCGTGTTCGAACCGAGTTTGCTGCGGACGCTTGTTTGTCTGTTCGTCGTAGGGAGGCGGCCGTCGCCGCAGTCGCTGTCGAGAAGTGTCTGAAAGCCTCTTCTTCGTTTAACGACGAAGATCAACGGTTTTTGCTCTCGGCCGGCCGGCTGGCCGTCGTTCTCGATCCGAACGGCTAACAGCTCCCTGGTTGATCCTGCCAGTAGTCATATGCTTGTCTCAAAGATTAAGCCATGCATGTCTCAGTACAAGCCAAATTAAGGTGAAACCGCGAAAGGCTCATTAAATCAGTTATGGTTCCTTAGATCGTACCCACATTTACTTGGATAACTGTGGTAATTCTAGAGCTAATACATGCAAACAGAGCTCCGACCGGAGACGGAAGGAGCGCTTTTATTAGATCAAAACCAATCGGTGGCGGGTCAAACCGTTACCGTACACCTTGGTGACTCTGAATAACTTTTTGCTGATCGCACGGTCTCGCACCGGCGACGCATCTTTCAAATGTCTGCCTTATCAACTGTCGATGGTAGGTTCTGCGCCTACCATGGTTGTAACGGGTAACGGGGAATCAGGGTTCGATTCCGGAGAGGGAGCCTGAGAAACGGCTACCACATCCAAGGAAGGCAGCAGGCGCGCAAATTACCCACTCCCGGCACGGGGAGGTAGTGACGAAAAATAACGATACGGGACTCATCCGAGGCCCCGTAATCGGAATGAGTACACTCTAAACCCTTTAACGAGGATCAATTGGAGGGCAAGTCTGGTGCCAGCAGCCGCGGTAACACCAGCTCCAATAGCGTATATTAAAGTTGTTGCGGTTAAAAAGCTCGTAGTCGAATTTGTGTCCCGCGCCGCCGGTTCATCGCTCGCGGTGTCAACTGGCGTGTCCGCGGGACGTCCTGCCGGTGGGCTTAGCTCTTGTCGGGCGGCCCAATCTCAATCCCACCGCGGTGCTCTTTACTGAGTGTCGAGGTGGGCCGGCACGTTTACTTTGAACAAATTAGAGTGCTTAAAGCAGGCTAAAACATCGCCTGAATACTGTGTGCATGGAATAATGGAATAGGACCTCGGTTCTATTTTGTTGGTTTTCGGAACCCCGAGGTAATGATTAATAGGAACGGATGGGGGCATTCGTATTGCGACGTTAGAGGTGAAATTCTTGGATCGTCGCAAGACGGACAGAAGCGAAAGCATTTGCCAAAAACGCTTTCATTGATCAAGAACGAAAGTTAGAGGTTCGAAGGCGATCAGATACCGCCCTAGTTCTAACCATAAACGATGCCAGCTAGCGATCCGCCGACGTTCCTCCGATGACTCGGCGGGCAGCTTCCGGGAAACCAAAGCTTTTGGGATCCGGGGGAAGTATGGTTGCAAAGCTGAAACTTAAAGGAATTGACGGAAGGGCACCACCAGGAGTGGAGCCTGCGGCTTAATTTGACTCAACACGGGAAACCTCACCAGGCCCGGACACCGGAAGGATTGACAGATTGAGAGCTCTTTCTTGATTCGGTGGGTGGTGGTGCATGGCCGTTCTTAGTTGGTGGAGCGATTTGTCTGGTTAATTCCGATAACGAACGAGACTCTAGCCTGCTAACTAGGCGTATTTTCGACATCTCAAAGGTCCGCCGGCCCGGCGTTCGCGTCGCGGTCGCGCGCGATTTTTACTGTCGGCGTACAATTAATTCTTCTTAGAGGGACAGGCGGCTTCTAGCCGCACGAGATTGAGCAATAACAGGTCTGTGATGCCCTTAGATGTTCTGGGCCGCACGCGCGCTACACTGAAGGAATCAGCGTGTCTTCCCTGGCCGAGCGGCCCGGGTAACCCGTTGAACCTCCTTCGTGCTAGGGATTGGGGCTTGCAATTGTTCCCCATGAACGAGGAATTCCCAGTAAGCGCGAGTCATAAGCTCGCGTTGATTACGTCCCTGCCCTTTGTACACACCGCCCGTCGCTACTACCGATTGAATGATTTAGTGAGGTCTTCGGACCGGTACGCGGCGGAGTTTCGACGTCGCCGATGTTGCTGGGAAGATGACCGAACTTGATCATTTAGAGGAAGTAAAAGTCGTAACAAGGTTTCCGTAGGTGAACCTGCGGAAGGATCATTAACGTAACGCGAACGCAAAAATAAAGTCGTCGCGTCGTTAAATATGTGTATCCGCTCTCGGAGCTGTGCGCTTTCGCCAACGAACCACCCGTCCGCGCCTGTGTTATATCACTTGTGGACGCGCTATAAACGCGAGTGCGTGACAAGAGAAGCCTCCCTTCGCGAAAGCGATGGGCGGAGGCGTCCGCCGGTTCGCGTAGCCGTTCTTAATCAAGTAGTAGACAGGTGTAGCTCGGGCAAGTAGTTGGCAGCAGTAGAGCGACCCCGGGAAAAGACAGCATAGAGTAAACGACACGCGTCGTGGTCGGCCGGGCGCATACATGGCAGACGTGTTCGCCGAGATGGCGTTACTCAGTCGCCGCCCGCCGACCGCCGCAATAGAGCGGCAAGCGCGGCCGCACACGTTCTCTTACGATAACGAAGGGAAGACGCAGCGGCGGTGATAGCCGATCGTTCGCCGGCGGCGATGTGATCGCGTCGAACGAAATACGACGCGTCCTCGTCCGAGAGCGAACGTCGACCACCGACCGCGCGCACCCCTTCGGCGTTTGGCGTGTTGCGCCGTCGTCTTTGCCGCAGTCGTTATAAAACCAGGTCGAGAGAAAGGAGAGGACGAGCGGATATTACTAAGTAATAATACCGTTCGCTACCTTTCCGCGCTCCTCCCCGAGTATCACGCGCGCCTTTCGATGGCGCGGCTCGGTGTGCGGGCGGCGCGCTCTCGCCTTTTCGAACAGTTCTTTGGCTCGAATTACTCTTTTCAAAAAATAGCGTATATTATGTTTAGAGGAAGACGTTCTTCCGTCGCTAGACGACGGTATCTCGGCAGGCTAACTCCGGCGCTTCCGACCGACCGAACGATAGTCCGTCGGTCGAATACCGTGCGCCGAGGGTACGACAACGATATAACAAAAAACGTTCTTCGGGTACCTATCGTCGCGGAAGACCGTGGCGTCGCCAATGTCGACGCCCGACCGACGAACAGGAGAAGCGCGCCCGGAGCGCGAACTCCGACGGTGGTTAAATGATCTTCGCCCGAACGAAAACTTTGTTGTTGTTCAGTACACCTCGCACGACGACGACGGCGATGAAGTCGACGACGGAGGCCGAACGAGTGCCGCCGAGAGCGCGTCACCGGGACATCCCGTTGTTAATCAACGGGCGGTAGAACGCGCGCGTCTCTTCGGCAGTCAGTCCGCTGCGAGAGAGATAGAGCAAAAACGCCTGTTGAAAGCGTTGCACGAACGAAACTAGCCAAAATCCGCCGCAGCACCGCGAGTGTGCTCGTGGCGTAGTTACGAATAAGTAACGTGATATAAAAGATTACCCTGAACGGTGGATCACTTGGCTCGTGGGTCGATGAAGAACGCAGCTAATTGCGCGTCAAATTGTGAACTGCAGGACACTTGAACATCGACACTTCGAACGCACATTGCGGTCTTCGGATACTGTTCCTGGACCACTCCTGGCTGAGGGTCGTTTCAATTTCCACGACTGCCGGGCGTGCTAAGGCGCCGTTAAACGGCGCTCGCCGTGGCAAGTATATGGCCGTTCGAGCGCCTCCAATGAGCCGATCGGGACGCCTTCGAATCTTCGTTGGCGTCGTTCTCGGACGGAGGAACGCGCGTCGGCTTAAATTACAGCCTGTGTACCGGTTGCGGCTGATATACCATCGCGCACTTGCGTTTAGCATTTGTCGCGAGCGTCAGTCCGTGACTCGACATCGGTCGACGTGTCAGAGATAGGTATATTTTTAGCGGATGAACGAGCTGGTCTTCGTGCTTATCGTACGCCTGAAGCGTGTCGCGCGCTTCCGGTACGTTTAACCACGTTTAAGGATTACGCCGCAATTAATCCCAAAATATATATGTTGTGGGAACGGGCGTTCGCCCTGTGGCTGCCGAGGACGGCGGCCGACGCAAGACGTCCTTAGAGTCGTCGTCGTCTCAGGTCGTTCTACGTCCTCTGGGTGTTAACAGCCGCGACGAACGTGTCTACGTTTGACAACTTATCGTCGTCTGACCGATAGATCGAGCGTCCGGGGCAGTAGTTTTTTATTATTATTTAAATGATAATATAAGACGAACCCGTTCGTCGTCCAAAGTGGCGACGACGGACCCGGCCGGCGGCGTGCCGCTTAAACCGGAGGCTTTTTACTACCATACATTTATAAGCAAGCGGGCGAGCAAGCAAGCGGAGCGCGCATTAGCCGTGCTCTCTGCTGCTGCCGTGCTGTGCTGTAAACGAAAACGCGACCTCAGAGCAGGTGAGGCTACCCGCTGAATTTAAGCATATTACTAAGCGGAGGAAAAGAAACTAACTAGGATTCCCTCAGTAGCGGCGAGCGAACAGGGAAGAGCCCAGCACCGAATCCCGCGGCCGGAAACGGACGCCGGGAAATGTGGTGTTAGGGAGGATCCGCTATCCCGAGATCGCACGGCGAGCCCAAGTCCTTCTTGAACGGGGCCACTTACCCAGAGAGGGTGCCAGGCCCGTAGAGGCGGCCGTCGGTAGCGGGAGGATCTCTCCTCAGAGTCGGGTTGCTTGAGAGTGCAGCCCTAAGTGGGTGGTAAACTCCATCTAAGGCTAAATATGACCACGAGACCGATAGCGAACAAGTACCGTGAGGGAAAGTTGAAAAGAACTTTGAAGAGAGAGTTCAATAGTACGTGAAACCGTTCAGGGGTAAACCTGAGAAACCCGAAAGGTCGAAAGGGGAGATTCAACGCGATACGTTGCTCGCGAGCGACGCGTGATGTGACGGGCAGCCGCTTCGCGGTTGGCAAGCTCGCTGCACGCGCCGAACGATCGGGCATCGGACGCGTGCACTTCTCCTCCTGTAGGACGTCGTGACCCGTTGGGCGCCGGTCTAAGGCCCGCGGTGGAGACCGGACGCCTTTTGCGCGTCCGGACCCGCGGTGTCCCGACCGGTTCGACCGACGGTAAAACTAAGGCGCGGGGCCGCGACATAGTTCGCGTCCGGCTCGTCGCAAGCGCGAACGGCAAACGGGGCGTCCGGGCCCAGTACCGGATCCCCGACCGTTCGGCTGTTGGCGGCGCAGTCCTCGGACTGACCTCGTACACGCCAGTCTACGGCGCTATAGCTTTGGGTACTTTCAGGACCCGTCTTGAAACACGGACCAAGGAGTCTAGCATGTGCGCGAGTCATTGGGACATTGATAAACCTAAAGGCGCAATGAAAGTGAAGGTTCGCCTCGCGCGGACCGAGGGAGGATGGGCCCGTCCACGGGCGGGCCCCGCACTCCCGGGGCGTCTCGTTCTCATCGCGAGAAGAGGCGCACCCAGAGCGTACACGCTGGGACCCGAAAGATGGTGAACTATGCCTGGTCAGGACGAAGTCAGGGGAAACCCTGATGGAGGTCCGTAGCGATTCTGACGTGCAAATCGATCGTCGGAACTGGGTATAGGGGCGAA